>JAECUM010022316.1:0-38461 GCA_016617855.1 Megalonaias nervosa | reverse complement strand
TATATATATATATATATATATATATATATATATATATATATATATATATGATTGATTGTACTTTTACGGTGTTAAGTGTCGAAAAGATTTCTTTCGAAATACTGTGCACTGGCATGGGAGTGGTGGACGATACAATCACACACAAAATACGAGTTTTACTCATGACAAGTCGTCAAGAGTATCGTGCTGGTCATAAGTTGTTGTAAACCATTGTCAAAAAGACAGCTCTCTCTCTCTCTCTCTCTCTCTCTCTCTCTCTCTCTCGGAAATGTGCAGATGCACAAGAGCGTAGATTATATAAAAAAAACTGATAAATTTCTTTGAAAATGGGCTTCAGTCATTAATAAATAGCTTGTGTAAGAAATACTTTTACTTGAATTTGTTTTCTTTATTTTATTGGGCTCGGATTTTAAGAAAACCAGGAACATTGCGTATTACTAAATTCTAAAGACCTACACAGACTTTGTATACCCGAATCTGTATATCTAACATGGATATCTAAAAAGAGTGCATGTTAGATGTGTTCTTTCTTTTCTGTATATTATATATATATATATATATATATATATATATATATATATATATATATATATATATATAGTCGCTTGATTATACGTAAAAAATCAATAATCAATATGTTTATGAAAAGGTGGCCTTGCGATGTGTTCTCCAATCCTATGATCAAGCTATTACGGGTAAAATTAAAATAATTTACCCCACCCACATCCACCCCGGAAATCGCTGAAGAAAGAAACAAACAGACAAAATTAAACCCTGCGGAAGAACGAATAAGACTTGTGTTTGATCAGAAGTTGATGAATTAAAATCAAATGATTGTAAGAGATTATCAAGGAAAAGACTTTAGACATAAAAGTGTTTAACCTTTGAAACCATATAAGTATTATTTGTACAGAAGCTTCTAGTGACCATGACTTTCCTGAAATCCAAAAGAATTAGGCAAGTCTGTCTTTTTTCTTCTATTATTTCATACCGAATTTAAAGGTTTATCTACACACATTAAGAGCTGGGTCTCGCATGGCTTCATCTTTATGGAAGCCATATTGTTCATTAAAATGTTTAGTTATGGAGGCAGTCACAATATATTCTGCTATTTTGCATAAAACACAAGTAAGCGGTAGAGGAATATTATTTCTGGGCTTGAAGTTTCACCATTTTAAGACTTCCGCCACAAGGAGTGGAGTCGTATGTCAGGATGTTGTCCGTGCGTCTGCCCGTGTGTCTGTTACCAATTTCGTCTGCGCACATAAAAGTTCGAGATTTTCACCATATACAATTACCAAACTTTGTGGATCGCTGGCACTTGGGTAAGAATGAAGCCTATTGATTTCAGGGTCACAAGGTCGAGAAAGACAAATGATTTCTGCAAAATAGCATTAGTTATGCATGGCAGACATGGGGAAACTTTGTGAATGGCTTGCACTTGCGATATAAAAAGGGATATTGATGTTGGGTTTGAAAAGCCAAAGGTCGGGGTTACTCTTACGGATGAAGGAAAAATAATTTCCGCACAAGAACATTAGTTTCTACATCACAACACTGGACTAAAGAACGTGCTTAACTTGTACATGTTGTAAGGAAGAAACGTGTAGATTTAGAGATAAACGTGTCAACTGTCAATCTATAATTTTTGTCGATGTTTTGTCGCAGCACATTTTGTTGTGGCCAGCATGACACGAAAACATTAAGACTGACGTATGGGCTAGGCTCGCAATAAATTGGTAGCTTGCGATTGTTAATTTATGCTCTGTGTGGGACATGACTGAATTTTAATTAGGACGCGTTAGGATTACGGTCCGACAGATACGTTAACGTAAGGTCAGGTGGAGGAGATGACAAAGTAGAGACAAGCTAGAGGCAAATTTTGGGAAATCTTGGGACAATTTAAATAGGTCTCATAAATTGATATTTTCAGGAATATTCATTAATAAAAGCGGACTAGAGAGAATTATTCTGACTTCGATGGGAGTGTTAAAATTTTGGCGGATAGAGGAATGTGTGTGTGTGTGTGTGTGTGTGTGTGTGTGTGTGTTTTGATTATTAAAGTAGCTTTAACAATTTTTCAGTCATATCGCTACGACGTTTGCAGTGTGGCAGTTTATAGTGATGTCTAGCACTGGGGCGTCATGCCACAGATATGTAGCATCATGACCCATAAGTCACATTATCCTGACACCAGTCCTACCAGTCCTAATACTAACCTCTCTGTCTCGCTTGGCAGCTGTTATTATCATTTTTAAAAGTCTTTGGTATGACTCAGTCGGGGTTCGAACCCGCGACATCCTGCAACCAAGGCGGACGCTCTAACCACTTAAACCACCAGAGCGGTCGGTCGATAGGGAAAGTTAATCCTGATTAGCTAAGCAAAACTGGGAGGGGGGGTCCCAGACAAAAATTCAAGGTTAGAAGTAATTTTCTTGCGAAATTTTGCAGTCCATGTTTTTCTATAGAAAGGAAGTCTGGGGGACTCCAAGGAAATTGACAAGTAATTTCTCTCCTTAAATAAATTGTCCAAGGGACATGATTCTGGAAAGTTGAGGACACGGGGAAGAGAGATTCGGCTTCATAGAAAAGGAGCGAGTCTCGAAAAAGCACAACGGAAAATTAGCTATACGTGCACCACGTAATAGGAAAAGACAGCAGTCAGCCAAGTTACGGTTGAGGAACCGAAGAGGCTGGGCAGAGAGATAGATAGAAAAGGAAAAGATATATGGCAACGCTGATCTGTCATCAACAGTAATTTGGAAAGGACCGGAAGTAAACAGGTTATGTTGACATGCCGGCAATTTGAGTTCGATCATTCCCTCAGTTCTATGATGAAATTTGTTTTATCGATATAACAGATCGGCTAATTGCATTTCACATACATTTTGTAATTCTATTTCTAAGAGAATGTGTATCATTCAAATGTCACGTTCAATTTCATTTTGTTTATGTAATTGATTAAATTGTTATATTTTTATACTCGTGTTGTTTATTCTATATCTTTGCTCAGATCTCTGTTACTCCATCCTTTAGTTTCATATTTGATATTATTGTTTGCGCGATCTGGGCAATAACTGCCGTCGATGTTCTCCTAGATAACAAGAACCAAAGCACCATAGAGGCGGGGATCAAATCACATTACACACACACCCTAACACCTACTCGGTAGGGTTAGAGTCTTGCCAGACATTATTCTATTTCGGAAGTTAAAGCATCTTTGGTTAAACAAGAAAAAATAATTTTGATCCAGTATTTGAAGTACAAAAAATGTTTTGATAAAAGGGCGTTGGGTTTGATTAGTACGTCTCTATCTGGAAGTGAAATTTAAAAAAAAAAAACAGATGGAAATTAAGTTAGGAAAACTTCAATTTCAATAAGAAATAATGGAAATCCAAAATCGGAAAGAGAAAGAAAACAAATGCAATTGCAGAAAGAAAAAAGTGAAAGAGAAATGCAAATAAAGAAAGAAGAGATAGAGAGGAGACAGATACAAATGCAAAGAAAAAAAGAAGAGAGTGAAATACAGACGTAGAGAGAAGTGCAATTGAAATTGAAGGAATTAGAACTAGTAAGTGGAAGGCACCCCATCCCACCCCCATTTACACACAAGTTCAGGTCTTGATGTTACCAGAAAATTTTAAATGGCCAAGAGAGCATTTGGATTTTTTATTATAAAGTGTACCTATTAGCAGCGAAAGATAGGTCCCCTCCTAATTAATTTCTTTTTTGCAATTTGATATCTTTATATTTTAACATATTCTTTTCAAAAAATGTAAAAATGTTAACTTTCAATTGGCACTATTTAGCCAGTATTACAGAGACATACCATTAAACAACCTACCATTACATAAAATACATCAAGCAATAAGATGAAAATTCCTTCCTATAATATCAAAGTAGAGGTACTATTATAAAATGACAAAAGTCGAAATTAATGTTGCTTTTGTATAATATTTTTAAAATCCTTGTTCCCATAAACTCTTTAAATAATTGTATCATTGTCCAACCCTACAAGTAAGATTTTACTGAGTGACTGAGTGACTGTCACAGGCTTCGAGTAACCATGGAATGAGGCTAGTGTTGGTATTAGCATACTTTATGCAACAACAATTACTTTGATTAGCCACTACAGACGAGGGCTGTTATGAGCTGATCACAAACATAAGTCAGTAAAATATAAATGTACGTCACAGTGACCTTCTTTTGTTGTAACGGTGTGATACTAACTGATATGCCAACAATCCTAGTCTGATGAACCTGGCATGATTTTCTGGGTGCAGAAAACATATTCGGCCATGACCCAAGTGCAAAAACATGCCCTAAGGCTTTAAAATGAGGTCACATTAACCCTATTTCGATGAAAGGGTGTGGGGTACTGATAGAGATGCATAAAATCTTCTAGTTGAATGATTCTGATATAAACAGAAATCGTAAAACACCAAAGTTAACCCAAGTCATTTAACAAGAAATATGGATCAGAGTGACCTACTTTTGTGATGTGGGTGTAGAACTCAAAATGCATCTTCTCACAATTTTCATGCTTCCAGGCATAACAGTAAATTATACAGTATGCAAAGAACAGGAGCTAAAAACAAAAATCTTAGCACAGACTGTACATGGACATGTATAAAGCTAGCCCCCCTCCCAAGGAGTGGGTGTTGTGAAACCCACTCCAAACTGTTGCCTACAACCCAGGATGAGAGAATGATTAAGATTCAGCGAGATGGTATATATCAGAGTTGAGTACCGCGAAAAATTTTGTATTGCGTTATTTCTCAACGTACCACGGTATACCGCAGTTATATTAGGGACCAACAAAGCAATGTTCTGTGGCAGGAACCTGTCACTATTTTGTTTAATTCCGTCTGTCAATAACTGAAAAAAAATCTTACTCTGATTTACAGCCAAATAACTCCATATTATATCCATGATATTATTAAGAAAATATATTAATTATCTTGAGATTAAAGAAAAGAAAACATTTCAGCTCAAAAGAAAATTACAGCCCACCCACCCCCAACCATAATTAAATGGTTAGAACCTTATAGTAGATGAATCTGTTATGTATATGTTTATTCTTGTAGAAGTTGCAATCGAAAAACTGTAACAAAATTGGTATGATTAAGCGTACAATATGGCTGCTACTGCGAAAGACATCGTGCTGGTATTAGAGAGCCTATTGACAAAAATATGAAGCGTTAATACTGAAGCCTACAATTTTGTAACTACACGAAATTTTTAATGGGATGCCAACAGCCGGGCAAGATATTTATCAGAGAGAGCCAGTAAATTTTAAACATTCTTACTGAACAAATGAGAAAATATTTAGTGAGAAATTACACATAGTTGAGAGGAGAAAACAAGTGCGCTCCTGAAAATCGCAGTCTTACAAAGGAATACATATACTTAACACATGTGCTAGTAAATAACTAAAACATGTTTTTTTGTTTGTTTATTTTCGGGAGGTGGAGGGGTTAATCCAAATTTTTTCTGAAAGTTGGATTTTTCCCGAATCAGTTTCACAATTGACACAAGTGACACGTGTAATATATGTGCTTAAAGGATCATAAATATAATATTATTTCTCACTATTCATTTGTAACAGATGCAACCGTTTTGTAATAAAATTTTAATTTTTTAAATTTTAATTTGTAACTTTTTTTTGGTCATGAATAATGAAAACCCGCTGTTAGTATCAGTAAAGTCCTAACAAGATTCCTCGGGAATTTCCGTACATTCTTCACTTACGAAAACTACAGAAGTACCGGTACAATGAAAAAGTACTGTGGTATGTGCCACTGGAAAAAATACCATGGTAAACAGGTATACCGATAATACAGCGCAATTCTAATATATATGTATATCATTTTATCCATGGTGACTCTGACACCAACACCAGAATTTCAGAAGAGAGCTGAAAGGTATGAAAGGCGCTTCCTAAATTTTCAATGAACATTGCACATTTTGAAATTAAACTTGATAGCACAAGTTTATATATAACAGATTTTATCCTTTTCCCCCGACCAGATCTTTGAGGCATGTTCAAGATATTATGACTTTTCCAAAGTACTTGGTGTTACTGCGTGTAGTCAGGTCACACTGACTACTTAAGTTCTGTGTTGGTGTGGACTGAGGACATATTTAAAAATTAGGACTGGCTTGAGTGTGGGGGGGGGAGGGGGGAGAGTGTTCAGATGCTATAATAAAAGATGACTTAACTTCTTACATAGCATTTGTGTTTGCAATCTGTGCATGTGTCTTTTCATTTCTAATTTCATTTCCCAAAACCTACTACATCCTGAAATGCATTTAAGAACAAATTTATTTACAAATATTAAATATCCTGATGTCAGTATGCATATGTATTTAAAAAAACAAAAAACAACCAAAATAAAAAATTGATCAATCCACTCAATCACATGACAGACACCTTGAGAGATTTACGATAAGTTCGGGTCAGCTGAACATAATTTGTTTTAGTTTTCTTTTGTTTTGGAAATTGTTGGCGTTAAAATATACTTCAGATTATCACTGCCTTGAAACAAGAATTTACTTTGTAAAAGTCACAGGTTTTGATACCATAGGGCAAACATCCAATACAAGCAGTCATGCATTAGCCAGTAGGGACATTGTTTAGCCACTACACCAAAGGCCTTACATGACATGCATGTTTATACATCAAACTGATCCACCAATAACTCCTCCCACAAACAATAAGCAAACCAATTTAACTGATTCTGTGCACACACTCCATCCCTAGTGAACAGCCAAGTATGGCATGCTAAACATGCTCTCATATTGTCACTTTGTTAAATAAAGCCTACATTCTTGCTGCTGCACATGACTGAGCATGAACCATGGACTTCATCCATATCTTATTAGCATAAAAAAATGACCTAGTATCAGAGAAAAACCATAATGATCATTTGTTAGCATGATTGATCAATATGGAGATAAATTACTTGGAAGGTTGTTTTGTTTTTTTAATTCATTCATAACTGAATGTCAACAAGATCAGCAAGAATACGTATGTTGTTTTTACAAGGTAAGTAAATATCTGAAGCAATTAAGATATAGCATGTGAATTTGGCTTGTTGGCTTTAGAATATCTATTTCCACATCCACCCTTTGTCTACAAAATTTGATATCTAAATCGACTGCAAGGTTTGTTCCTAACATTTTTCTTCAAGTAGATTAATTATTCCTCATTTTAAAAGTTTCTTTATCGAACAAAACATATTAAACTTAATAAACATATTAATACAACCTTTTCAATATTTGCATGAACTGACACCTGCAAAGGATCTGTGAGAAAATTCAATCTGTGGCAACTTCATTTCTAGATGTTTATTTTGGTAATTTCTCAATGTTAATTTACATAAAACCAAGTTATTTCACCTCTTGTGTTCATGCACAAATGTCGTCAAAACAGAATGTTAAATATGTGAGGATGTATTTATTAGGCAGGTTACAGGGGAGATATATATATATATATATATATATATATATATATATATATATATATATATATATATATATATATATATATATATTGTTACATATATCTATATTTTTGTAAGTCCTGGTACATGATTTTATCTCAGTTTTATCATTTTTATTCATGGCTGTAAACTGTACAGAATATCTTCAGTTAAATTTTGCCTATGCGACTCAAGTCTTGTAAGAACATAATATTACATAGGAGCTATAAATAGATGCTTATATATATGTTGACAATTATTAATAATAATCTTAATAATAAAACTTAATGGCACCTTTAGATTAATTTCTCATTGGCAAATGGGGTTTCAACATTTCTAGAAGAATTCAGTATCTTCCCATTGGTTGGGCTAGGTCACATGAATAGGCAAATTTGACACAAAAAGAATAGTCTGATATGTCACATGGGGTATGTACAGTTGTGAAATAAGAGTTGCAAAAGAAGGTGTATATAAGGAGAGAACTGAGCAATCATATTCATTCAGTTTTTGGAGTCATTCTCATTTCTTGTGTTCCTGCTGTACGTCTTCAGATGTGTTTTATTTTGTACTTAGATATTATTCAAGAGGAAAAACATTTGGTTGGTCTGTTCAGTGGAATAGAAAGTGGTCATTATTTTGGACTATAATATTGTTCTGGTACAATTGTGAACTATTTGAAGGAGTTCTGGACAATGCCATCTTGACAATGTCATGATTCTTGGAAGAGCAGGACATTTCCAGTTTTGAAATTTGGATCATATTACTAACAGTTCCCATTTTCATTTATAACTTTGATAATTAAATTCTTTGTTAAGTTTTACAAAACCTGTTGGTTTTACTTGTTTCAATTACTTAGTTTATGACCATAGAGTCATAACAATATATATATATATATATATATATATATATATATATATATATATATATACACACAAACACACACACCACACACAGTGGAACCTCATTAATCCTGACATCTTCAGTGAATATGTCCAGATTAATGAGTTTTCTGGATAATCAAGTCATGCACATTTTTTATTTGTGATATCATGCAATGTACATGTACTGTACATGTACTTGCTAGGTTTAAATGTGCAGTATATTCATGAATGGTTGAAATAAATTAATGAATACATCTATTGACTTGTGTTTATGGCACTTTATTATAATATAACTTGTACATATATTTGCTTGAAGGTGTCACCATAATAATTTAAAAAGTACAACAAATACGAACTGATATCTTGCAGTTCAGTGCTTATAGTGAACTAAGAAAATGCAGTCAATTTTATAATTCTTATTTTGCAGCTGTTACACCTGCTAATAAGCCAATAATTGATGTTGCTTTTTTATTCTGATATGAAGCCCTATAAAGTCTAAAGCTTAAATCAATCAACTTTATTGTACCAACCATCAATAAACAGTGATTGTTACAAACAATTGGTAAACAACATAGAGACTTAATGAAACACTTAATTTATTAACCACATGTTACGACAAAAGCGTGGATGATTTCATCCCAAAATGTTTATTTAATTATTAACACCCCTGTCTGCGAATAGCAGAAACAGATATTGTTTATACAATTGTTGGTTACTATACAGTCAAGCTACTTTAAGTTTTTCCACACATATGATCACCCGATCAATTTATAACTTTAGCGAGACACTAGAATTTGACTAATCAGACATTGATAAACTGACACACCTCCAAATTTGTGTAGGTGAATCTGTGTTATCTGACAGACTCTATTTTAATATAGGATTCTTTGAATTTTCTTTTTTTGGGCAGGTTATTTCCAGATTATCAAGGCAAGCTTTATAGTAATTTTACACTTTTGTCCCTGTTTTGATTTCCAGATTTGGAATATGGATTTCTGGATTACTGAGAAAATTAACATGTAGGAATCCCATTCCTGTTGAACTAAGTTCACATAATAATGTTTCTGGATAAATGGAGTCCAGATTAATGAGGTTCCACTTTATATATATATATATATATATATATATATATATATATATATCCTAACATGTCAACTGTGTACACATGTCATCTGTATACAGTGCATGACAGGTGACATGCAAATACATTGGCAGGTGCATTTTACTAGATGCACACTGTACTCAACAGACAGGTAAGATCATAACAGTAGCAATTTCATCTGAGTATTAGTCTGTCCATAACATTAAATGTTAAGTTAACATGATGTTTTACTCCCAGTAAAAGTATTGTACTGGAGGCATCAATTAAATACCAATTAAATAAGTTTTGTCAAGCGAAATTCATATTTTAGTTCTATCTTTTACTTAGGTTTCAGTGTAATCATGAATGCAATATGCCCTCTCAAATTCAAACAAAATATGTAAATCTACTGTAACAGCTATGTCTGTGAGAGCGTTTCTGGAAAATCTAATTTATTGCCAACTGTGTTTTGATATCTGACTGTCAGAAGTATTTATTGTATTGTTACGCTGAATTAACAGCAGACTTTCTTTGTATTATCCTGTTAAGTACATTGTTTGTATCAAATCAAATAAAAGAGGTATAGAATAAAAGAAACAATTAAAAAGGCATGCAAATCCTACTTGTGTAGAAACTAGTGGTCACAGTCATGTGTCAGGTCAATTCATTCCACCAAAAGTTGTTGTAAATATTATTGTGTAAGTAATGTAACTAAACTACCTTAAATTATCCTATTCATTCACAAATGTCATCAAAAATAGGAAGGCAAGCAAGGGAAATGAGTACTTGGTAAATAAATAGCAATGTTTCACAGGTCTGGTTCATCGTGGAGAAATGAGTTTTAGAGTTTCACAGTTAACCCACTGAGGGTAACCTATAAAAATATACAATGTATAGTCCTTAATATCGAAAGTTTATATATTATTCCTTCCTTAAATGCGCTTTTCAGACAGGGCCTTGCTTATATAGAGCTGGCATCAATGTGGTCATGAGCTAAACCCTGATACATATCTTATGTTAGTGAAGCATAAAATGTAGCTCACTGTGACCTTCTTTGGTTGTAAGATCGAAGTTGAAATAGAGATGAATCCAGTTATGAAGTTTCATGATTCAAACATCAACAGCACCCAATAAATAAACTTTTCACACAAAATTAAGACAAAATCACTGAAGCATATCAGGTGACAAGGTTATGCAAAAACAACAAAAGACTAAAGTAGCCCTAATTGATGGCATCCAATTATAACATGATTTCATGGCACCTTGGATTTAAAAAACACATGTGCTATAAACTTTGAGACAAGCTCAATGTACTGACCTAATTTCCATAAATATACTAACAAAAGATAGCTTTAAATGACATTTATTTAAAAGGAAATATTCTAAAAGTCCATTTTGAATTTAAAAGACAAACCTTGCTATCATTTCTCCTCCTCTTTCAGTGTGAAATTGGGTCCTATACTTAGCAAGTAAGCTGTCACTTTCCTTCAAAATATTAAAAAACTTGCAGAATTCTGGAGACAAAAATTTCAACATGCACAGATTTAACAATTTAAATTGCAAAATAAATGAACTGATTTACTAACAAGAATCCATGAAGAGACTGACACTCTACTGTCCAAAGGAATTCCCAGGAATCCAAGACAAGTGTATTTCTTCTCTCCTTGTATTCTTTTTAACTGCTGAATATTGAAACCATTTCTGATAATCCTCTGATACTCCAAGTTCCAAATATGGGAACAAAACTCTTTTCTGACATGTCAGAGTTAACAAGTTTACAAGATACCTGTAAATTCTTTCTCACAGCAATACCTGTAAATTCTTTCCCACAGCTTTGGTCTTGAACCTGATCTCATGAATATAAAATCTCTGAAGTTGTCTTAGACAATATCAAGATATACCCACATGCTAAGTTTGGTTAAATTTATAATTAAATATTTTATTTTGAAGAAAAGAAAAAGCTATTAAACATGGCATCATTGAATGTATTCATCACAAGCTTGGTTTTATAAAAATCCATTTATAGTTCTGTGTTATTATAGAGCTTAAAACTTTTCATTTTAAATTGAAGTCAGAGTGCGTGCTGACTATCAACAAATTTGATGGAATGCAACTAAATACAAAGTCTAGTCAAAATTTACTTGTATATGAACAAGTCTCTGTTCACAAGCTCAAGGAAGTAAAAAAATGCAAACAATGACTTTTGAGTGTTAGGTCTGCACCATTTGTATTCAGAACCAATTAAATATTGCAAGATGTGTTTTAATGAAATCCCCAAGCCAATGCCACTATTCATACTGTAGGGGTAGTGATAACAATATTTTTGAGGTTGCCATATTGGAGGGCAGGTGTCGCAAAGTTGTGAGGAATAGCTATCAAAAGATCTTTCTTATGTCTATACTGGAGGTCAGATGAGCCCCATGGCAAACAAACATGTCAATATCACCATCAACTCAGGAGAATCAGTTGTAGAAAGACTGTCAAGTTGGACCGTATGGTGGCCATATTGGATGTCAGATTGCCACCAGTGTCAAACCAGCTAGACATCATAAGATCTCAGGAGGAGTAGATGGTCACCTGGTAGACATATTGGATCTAAGATCAGCACAATTTTCATTAAGGATCAACCAGACATCAGAAGAAGTCTTTGGAGAAAAATCCATTGGTCAATTCAGCCATTCAGCAGGAGTTGTGATTATAAAATTTTAAAATGAATATTGTGACGTCTGTATTTAACATCAGATCAGCATCATTTTTATTCTGGACCAACCAAATATCAGACGAAATCTTTTAGTGGAACTCTGTATTGATACAACCATTCTCTAAGGACAAAGAGTTATAACAAAATGTTCATGTAGGCCATTGTGACAGTAATTGCTGTTGTTGTTGTTGTAGGGTTTAACACCATTTTTCAGCACAAGATAGGCTATACATGGCAGCCAGCATTAATAATAGAGGAAGAACCCGCGAAAACCCCAGAAAGAACCACCAACCCACGAGAAGCTACTGGCAAGCTTTCTCACATACCCACACTGGCCAAGCCCGAGACTCGAACCCACGCAGAAAGAGGTGAGATGGCAGTGATCTGTAATGGTAAGCACTTTAGACCACTCAGCCACTCGGGGGCCATTGTGATGGTGATACTGGATATCAGATCAATACTATTTCCATTTAAGACCAACTAGACTTGATAAGAAATCTTTCAGCAAATATTAAGAACCCTTCAGAAGAAGTAGCAATAACAAATTTCCATGATGGCCACAGTGGTGGCCATGTTGGATATGCAAGCAGCACTTGTTTCATTCAGGACCAATTAATGTGTGTGTGTGTGTGTGTGTGTGTGTGTGTGTGTGTGTGTGTGTGTGTGTTGGCAAGGCTACAAGTTTAAGTTTGAAGGAGAAGCAATAACGCTTGCACCTCTGTTACAAGTTTCCTCTTTTTATACTCATTCATCCATGCATCTGTCACATCAGACACACCAGACAGGGCAAGCCTATTTATTTCTCCAATGAACCTCATCTGAGATACTCTCAACCTGAAATGTACATAAATGATTACTGTATATATATATATATATATATATATATATATATATATATATATATATATATATATATATATGATCAGATTAATAACTATGATTGTTTTAGATACAATGGTCTATTAAATTCATGATTATGCTTATGCCACACTTTGTCAAACAATGTTTTAACCAAACTTTACGATAAAAAGAAATGCAATTTGTGTTAGACTTACTTCATTTTGCTGTTTGCCTACATTCAAGGTAAATAGACCTGGTGAAAGTAGATTTTATCTCTTTGACCTATATTTTCTAAAATGTTTCATTATTGGACAGAATTTGAACATTATCCACAATTTGAACTTTTTGATGCCATGGCAATACATTTATGATGATAATAACAAACATCAACCCCACTGAGATTAAGCATATCCACATATTTGCACAAGTTAAAAATATTTAAAAATTAAAAATTTTAAGAAAATTTTAACCATTTGAGTTTTTAAAAATTTGACAGTTTTATTTTTAAAATTAATATAAATAAAACTGCCAAATTTCATGTGTCTGCCTTTAATAATAAACTTGGGATTTCAATTAAATTTTTATGAACAAGACACTGACAGGTCAAGTTATTTATGGATAATTTTAGTCAAACTCTTACATTTGCATGCCATGCATATTTTAAGTTATTCATAAAGTCTTTTTGATTTTCACAGCAAAACAAGGTGTGTGACAACTGTTAGAAAATTTGTAGTTGTGGTGTTCCACAGGGTGCAAGTTTTGGGCCAAGAGCTTTTAGATGCCAAAACTATATTTGCTGTATCTTCCTTAATCATATGAGTATTTCAATGCTGTATGAACTTTAAGCTAATATAAAATAGTTTCTATCTGAAAATATATTTGAAATATGAAAACACTGAAAAATTTAATTTTAAAAGAATTTGAAATAAAATTTAAATATAGAAAACTAAATTTTAATGTAAAATTTAATTCTCATACAAATTTTAAAAATTAAACTAACAAATTTTAGGCAGCAAAGTTGACTAACAAAAGGTATTAAAAACAAGTGATTGCTTGGGTCTGTATAACTTAAACAATTTGTCCAGGGGTAGAGAGGCAAGAAACCTTACAGTGATTTTTGCAGCAAACTGCAATTATATGACTATTCAAATGTATTTAGGTCTACACAGTAAACAAATAATGACAAATGCTACGTTCCAGATTTATTGTGCCATATGCTCAGTTGTTAGTATAAATAATAAGGCACTAAATGTTCACATTATGATAAGAAAATTACCATATTTAGTAGCAAAAATGCATTGTGTGTAAATGTCAATAACCACTATTGGCAACAATGTTATAGGAAAATACAGTTCAAGAGAAGCAATACCTTACTTAACAATGGTGCTGATCTCTCTCAAGAAGACCTAAGATCTGAGATACTATAGCAATATGATAGTATGAACTAATCTTGGTAACTTATGACCTGTACAATGGAGACTGTGGTATCTCTTCCACCTTGTTCCAGATACCAGGCTTAACCTGAAAAGATATAACAGGTTTTACTTACTCTTGATCAGTAAGATATAGGTAAATGAAGTTAAAATATGCTAGATATGATTTCAAAATGAAATTAGGTTGCAAACACATAAAAGAACATTAAACTTGACATAGTGACACTCAGAAATGTGAAACAATATGCTGTATTAAAGAGACAATTCATCCCAAAAATATATGAGGTTTCTAGAAGTATGTTTGTCACATTATCTTCTGTCATTTATAGGCTAAATAATTAATTAGGAACACTAGCAATCATAAGTTTAAGGCAATGTGACGATCATGAAGTTTGATCATTTTTGATACAATTAGAACAAACAGGGAATTAAAGTAAAAATGTACTAAATTACAAGATATTAAATTAATTTTAGACTCTGGTCTTTTCAACATCCACTGTTGTGTGTGTGTGTGATTTGGAATTTTAACATAGCTTTAAAAAAATTTCTGTCATATCTCAACAACGTATGCAGACTGGCAGTTTATAGTGATCTCGAGCACTCAGGCACCATGCCACAGACATGTTGCATGATGTCCTACCCAGTCACATTATCCTGACACCAGGCCGACCAGTCCTAACACTAACCTTTTAGTGCTGAGCCCTAAGCAAGACAGCTGTCAGTACCATTTTTACAAATCTTTGATATGGCTTGGCCAAGGTTCGAACCTGCAACCTTCCACATCCGAGATGGATGCTCTAACCACTAGGCCACTGTAGCAGTCCAACTGTGGTTGATGGTAGTTGATTGTGATAGACTTTGGTAAATCATGTTGACAGGTAGTACTGGAAGTAATAATTGTGACTTGATTCCTACTTCTATAGGTGAATAACTCTTCTTAGTAGTAAATTATTAGTATTTCACTGTCTACCTACTGTGTAGTAACTACAGGAGTTGTATATTCCTCACATCTGTTTCAAGAACAACATAAGCCCAAAACACCTATTTTACAAATATAGCCATATCTTCAATTGCTAAACAATAACAGCTGAAGAATTCACATCAAAGCCTTAAGTTAAGAATTCTGATCAGGGTTCAGTGTACAAATCTATCCCCTTGCCATGTAATGTCAATTGTTTCTTACTGGTCACAATTAGTTTTTCTATATAGTCTCTATATTTGTTTCTCAGTACTGAACTTTCCACTGTGTCCAAATCATAATAAAACATATGGTAATTTGAAATACCTTCAAAGATAAATTCACAGTGAAGTTTTTGTCATAAGTTATTCAGCATTTTTTGACGGGCTGATGTGCAAACAAAGGAATGTGCAATAGGTCACAGATTTCACTTTTGGGTCTGCATCAATGCCTCATTATGCACAGTGAACAGTTGCCAAAATACACACAGGTAACCACACCATAACACTCCTATTCTAAAAATAAATAATTACCTATAAACCAATACCAAGAAAACCTAAATACATTCACGGCTGCTGAACTGGAAGTAATAATTCCATTCAAGTGAAAATTTTTTTTACCTGTTGTAAAAACAAATGTGTCTGAAATAGTGCTGCAATATTTCAAGGAATCTGATCATGAATATGATAGTTACTGGCTTTTATCTGACACCATTGTATTAGAAACACAAGGAAGTTCAAAATGGCTGACTGTCATAAATGCAAAAAACTAAAAGTGTAATTGTGATTTTATTAATTAAGATAAACACTTGAAATAAACTGTAATTAGTTTTTATTCCTCAACAAATTTGAAAATTACTAGAATAAGACTTGTCTGTTCAACTCTCAAAGGAGATTAAATTTTAAAATTTGATACATGTTTTTATTTTAAAATTTTAATTTAAATTTTCATGAAAATTTAAAACTGAAGTTGACAAATTTTGTTCTTTTGCAACATGTATCCATCTCTTTATCATAAACATCAATGGTTTTTCTTATCAGCAATTAAACAAGGGCCTGTCAGTAATAGGTAATACCTGAAATCTGGCAGCATCTGAATACGCTAGTTAGGGGCAGTAACCAAGGCAGTGATGTCCTCTTCATCCACGATAGGGAGGAGCTGTCAGATGTTAGGCTTCCAATAGTATTGAAGAGTTGGTGGAGTTCTTTGATACCAGTGTAGCATGCCTTTTCCTAGTTATATAAGGGAGACAGGATAAACCTTGAACTTTTTATGCAGTTATTTTAACTAAAACCATGAAAGGGTACACTAAAAAAATGAAAAAAAATTTTTAAACCTGGAAATATTCCACATAACAACAGGGTTAGATTTCTGACTCATAATATTCTACCAAGTTTTAGTGCTGCATCTGCTCAAGTGACCAGAAAAATGGATGCCGACAAGTTCTCTTTCATAGCAGTGATGAAGCTGACAAATGGGGGTCCCCAGTCAGTTGTGGCACCAGATTATAATGGAACACCTGCGTCTGCTAGAATTCTACAGCCATCATCCAAAGTGAAACTGACCCTGAAAGAGACAAAAGTGAATCAACATGATGGGAAACATATGGTCTGTATGAAAAAAAGTTGAAATGTGGAACATGATCATCCATCGCCAGGGTAATCAAAAACAACAGATATGAGAGACCTGATTTTCAAATTGCAAGTAAAAGATGGGGACCTGCTTGGAAGCATACCATGATGTGTGAAAACTACAGTTTTAAGTTACCTGAGTACAAGCCGTATGAAGAGACAAAAACAAATAAATCCTGGACAAATCCTGTTGCAGCAAATATGTTTCAATCAAAACTACAGGATACATCAATAGGCAACACCAGACTAGATATTTACTTACTTGCAGCAACTTACATTCCCACCATGTAGCAGAAAATCTATGAAAATTTCTTCCAGCATTGTAGAGCTAAATGAAATGGATATGGCAGACAAGCTGAAACTAGTCGGACAGGTCAATGTCATGCATAGTGTGCAGGACCCTGAGCAAATAAATGTTGCTTTTGATGCAAAATACAATGCCATTAGATTTGGACATGAAAAGAAACCTGGTTAAAGTTCATTTCAAGCTATTGAAATTGCCTGAGAAAATGTAACAGAGAAACAATGCATTATGGGAGCTACAGTAGAAACAAACTGTGCTGGACTTGAGCATGGGTAAATGGCCAAAGTACAATGCCCAGGAGGCCATGTTGACTGCAAAGCAAATCAGTCACCAGTCATACCACAGAGTATGAAATGGCAAGAGAATAAGGTGATAAGTTTGTTCTGAAAGAGATTCCCATTAGACATGCAACAACAGATGGAGATGCTCAGGCTGCTGCAGGTTTCTTGGGTCATTCTCAGTTCAAACGGTACAATTTTTCAATAATTAATGACAATATCTTTCCAGGAATTAGAACAAGAACAGGAAAAAAGTAGAAACCGAAGACTGTCAATCAAAACATTAAAGCCTGCTGCAGTTTGATCTTTTAACGAGAGATGAAGGACACTGACGGGGAAAAAACAAATGTCAACTCCCCCAAGTGCTGGATGCCACTCTCTGCTGTTATAGGGGGGACTGCAAGAAATGTCTACATTATTCAAAGGTCAGTGGGGGAGGAAGTACTCACAGGAGGTGGATATGATCAACATTCCTGAACCCTCATCAAGTGACTCATCTAGATATTACTGAAAATGATAAGAATATCATCCTGGAAGTGTCAAAAATGAAACATTCCTGTGATGTTCTACAAAGACTGCAACTTAAAACAAACCACTCCAGCGGCCTAAGTGGTTAGAGCATCCACCTTGGATGCAAGAGGTCACGGGTTCTAACCCTGGCTAAGTCATATTAAAGAATTATAAAAATGGTACTAGCAGCTGCCTTGCTCCGTGTTCAGCATTAAGAGGTTAGTATTAGGACTGGTCGGCCTGGTGTGAGGATAATGTGACTGGGTGGGATATGATGCCCCAGTGCTGCCACACTGCAGACATCATAGTGAGCAATTCATTATGACAGAGATGTCATACCATCATAGTGTAGTCAAACAAAATGTAGGCCAACCTCTTCTTTCTTTTATCCTCCTCACTCAACACATTCATCAATGCATACATGCATCCATCCATCCATCAATCAATAAACTCCCCCATTTCATCCATGCAACCAGCAAGCCATACATGTCACCCTAATGTAGATTTCTATATGGATGTGGGTGAGTGTGCAGAATATATCTCGATTCCTTGGAATGCCCTACGTCTTTCTTTTCCCAGTCATGCCCTTCTTTTCGGTCCTTAAATATCAGTACAAATAGTACTGACACAGATACGCCCACTCTCAGGAGTCACCTCTTTTTTGTTAGTTCATATAATAACTCTACGATATTTCATATCACAGTTTCAAATTTAGCATGCAGTTTGGAAATTCACCATGCCCAAAATAACTTCCATATCCTTTGCATTACAGCCTACTATTATTGATAGAATGAGGTTCCAGGCTGAGGTGGTTTGCTTTCACACAAACTATTGTGAAAATGTTCATACTCCTCATATTTACCATTTCTGTACGCATGCTTCTTTTCCATGTTTGTTACTGGCTCCGTATATGACAACAGCTCATGTAACGTATATGGTTGTCCCCGTACAAAACGGCATTATGTTGTAAGAGAATTCATACATCAGTAGTTTAGACAAGTCTAATGCAGATGCGCCCACGTATATCTGCTTTGTAAGCTTTAGCTTCGATTTTTTTTCAGTGTGGACGGCCACGAGACCCCCTTCAAATATTGTTTGTGACTCGAATACCGGGTCCGAGATAAGCCTTCGAAACTTGTCCTCTTCAGTTTCCGAGAAAAGGCCAATGCAGATTCATTCTTGAAAATTCTCCATCGTTGGAAGAACATGGCATTGTTCATTAGTTTGTAAAAGTCTTTCTCAAACTCGTTAGTCACAACCGTGCGAAAGAGGGTAGTCATTTAAATGTAGAGTGCCATCCATGCCAACTGAAGAACAGGTAACACTCAGTGGACGCATCCCCTTCCACAGATACAACTGAATATTACGCACGTGGACTACGTAGCTGAACTTGCGACGTTGGTTTGGTACTAGCTTAGTACATTCCGTATAACTGCGGCCGATATAATTTATAATCCCACACTGAGAGCAGTCCTGCGGCACAGACAGTGCGTCCCGTGGCAGTGTATAATCATTGTGTTCGTCACGGTACTCCCAGCCAGCTTCATAAAAGTACCCGATGTCTCTGTTGCTGTCATATGTTTCCACGTCTATTTTCGACGGATCGACTCGTTCAATCCCACCAACAGGTATGCATTGCATCATTGTCTATCCCCAATCACCGTTGGCTTCTAAATACATAATGCAGCTTTTGGGGCACGCGGGATGGTATCCGTCCACGCCTGGGTTGTGGCCAGCCATTGAAATCCCGTCACAGACTCCTCTCTCAACAAACCGACGCTGATTAATGTATGTCAACAACTACAACACATCCTTTATTTTGGATTAAAACGCGTCCCAAGCCATTCCTGGGATGAGATGTAATGTGTGGTGTCTAACCAAGGCACCTGCACTGCAGTGTCATGAAAAGCATCAAAGATGTCCGGGAGCAGCAATACATCTGTGCGCAGATACAGGTCATGATATTCACCCAAGCTTTTTATACTCAAACTCAAACCATATGGTTTTCGCATGTTCCTTATCTTTTTCTGACATTATCTCGCGGAACAGAGGTTAGTACAATTCACTCATGGGCGGCAACTGTATCTCGTCAAACTTTTCCCATCCGCATGTGTACTGGTATGGGTTCACCCCTTTTCTAGTTAGCGGTACCATATCTACTGGTGATTTTGAATCGATCATTACCATTCGCTGCAAGGTTACTCACGAGTTTGTCTAGGGGGATTTTAAAAACTGTAATGAATCGATAAATTGCAGCTCCCCGATCCTAAATGGCATGTATTTTTCCATGTTGTTGGGGATGACACTTATTGGTGTATTCGATGTTGTTGCGATTCCTTGCATTATTAGGTGACTATCCTATTTACTCAAGTTATGACGCACCACACGAATTTATGTTTTACTTGTGTAAATTCACAACTGTAAATTGCATGCGCTCTGTGCGGTTTCTCTATACGTGAGACTAATGTGACAGTGATCACGTACTTTGGCATCAGTCTCAAACGGACCATCATGTTGCCGCAGAAAAAATTAAAAACTGTAATGAATCGATAAATTGCAGCTCCCCGATCCTAAATTGCACGTATTTTTCCATGTTGTTGGGGATGACACTTATTGGTGTATTCGATGTTGTTGCGATTCCTTGCATTATTAGGTGACTATCATATTTACTCAAGTTATGACGCACCACACGAATTTATGTTTTACTTGTGTAAATTCACAACTGTAAATTGCATGCGCTCTGTGCGGTTTCTCTATACGTGAGACTAATGTGACAGTGATCACGTACTTTGGCATCAGTCTCAAACGGACCATCACAGATCCAACAAAGAATGGCCGCAGAAAAAAAAAAACTGTGTTATCACGGGTCATTCTGTATCTGTGGGTTAGGCAAGCTGTTGCTGAATCATTTTGTTTTGACCTCCAAAGATTTAAGGAACATCTCAACAGAGTCATGGCAGCTCAACAACGTTGGCGGCTTAGTTTATCCGACACATCTAACAACAGTATAATAAAATCTACATGGGATTTGTTCCGTACCTTGCATCGTATTCGACGGAACAGTGGGTTTTTTTTAGGCATTAGAACTCATGGGAATTTTACGATATTCGGAGTCCGCGTAAATCATATATTGGACTTTCATTATTTGCTATAACGCAGTAAATTGTAGAATGCTATTGCCAAGCCCTGGCATGATATCACACTGAGGTTTTTCCCTAACACCACCACAGTGAAAGTCATGGCCGTCAAGCCCCCGTTGCGTGCTGAATAAATGAAGGCAATGTCTGTGTGGAAGTTGTACCCTCGTATTTGCTGTCCAGGTAAAACAACCAAGAAACATTTTTTATCCATACATAATGGTACCGTAACTCTGAGCCTATGTGAATTTTTGTTTTGTTCATGTGGGGATAGTTCAAGCGCATAAAAACCATTGTTCCAAGGCTACACGTTTTTAATAAAATGTACATGAACTTCCATGTTACCAAACTTAAGTTCGCCCATGTATTGCTTGTATTTTGGAAGTTGCCCTTTATTATCACTCGCTGGATGTAGCGCAGACAAGAGCGCCCATTCAAAGCGTCTATTGTTATTGTTTGTCACACTGATCAATGCTCGCCGCGGAACATATTTTAGTGTTTCAACATAAATCGACCCACTTAAGCCTGTAAGAGGAAAATATTCAGGTAAACTGCCAGGCATCTATCCAGAGTCCATCCTGATCTTGCATTGTTAAATTTGTCGAATGTTTCGAATATCTTTGCAAAAGCTGTATCAATTTCCTCATTAATGGTCTTATCAAATGAGATTCAGTATGAATCCACGGACTTGTGGATTTGAATTGCCATTCCATGGTTTATTATATACATAGACTCTTGTAATAGTAAGTCCTGGAATAACAGTTCTAGGTCTCGAAATATTAACTAGTACTTCCCCCAACAATAATCTCGGTCATTTTTCACAATGAAGGTTGTCAGTTTAACCGGCTCTTGTGTAAAGACAATTCCAGTATAAAAATAATAGGCATGCCAAAAAACTGGCAAAGAAATCTCTATTTCTTCTTTGAGAATTAAAGACGCATAGAAATAGGCCATATCCCTGACTTAATACGTCTTTATACAGGAGCCGGTACAGCTCCACTGCCACGTAACAGAGCTGTACTTGGCTTATGTGTGTGTGTGTGTGTGTGTGTATATATATATATATATATATATATATATATATATATATATATATATACACACACACACACACACGAAAGGGGTCTCTCTACAGGGCGAATCAAACACTTGTGCAAGTTTGGGCTGGAAGTCCCTTGTTTTCCCCTATTTCCACGGACATCTAGGCAACAGTCGTTGTCAACTGGAAGTTCTCATAAAGCGCCAAGACTACAAATAATTTTTATCTTTTCAATCAATTATCACAAAATATCAAAATTTCACAATTATATGGCTTCTCCTTGTTAGGATTCCGTAGCGTGACGTCAGTACTTCACACCATCAAATCACAA
Source organism: Megalonaias nervosa (assembly GCA_016617855.1). Lineage (NCBI taxonomy): Eukaryota > Metazoa > Mollusca > Bivalvia > Unionida > Unionidae > Megalonaias > Megalonaias nervosa. The sequence goes on along the minus strand of JAECUM010022316.1, from coordinate 15,853 downwards.
CTCAAACATCCAGTGCAGGGAACTACTTTCCGATTTCATCCCCGAGTCAGCCTAAACACAATAATGAATCACATTTCGCTTGTGCCCCTCCATCAAACTGTCTTCACAACAACAATAAAGGGTATATCCAAATAAAGGAATAGCTCCTTCTCAATGATTCCATATCAAAAATATTAGTCCCTGGCACGAATATTTTCACACTTAAAGACACAGTCAATCAGAACCTTTAGATTAGGATAAAGACTACTTGGATCATGCCAATTTTTACGGTTCTGGCCCGATCTGAAACTACGAAACTAATCCATGCCATCTCAAAAATCTCTTGACACTGTATACAATGACATCTTTTCCAAAACTGGCTAATTGCTCGGGTTGAGAAATATTCCTCAACACCGACTTCCCAAAATCAAACAACTAATCACAAAAATCTAACAAAACTATAAACGAAGACGTACATACAAATGGCACATAACCTAGATTTATCACAATATATATATAGTAACGGCATGAGAACTTCACTTATGTGGCTACAACACTTGCATGGTTACATGATTTTCAACCATAATCATCACTCGTGTGGTTTCATAGTCAAGCTGTATGATAATAGGGGTTTGTTTGGTTACTAATCAAGGTTAAACTCTTCAGCTCCACATGTATTTCCTCTTACATGGGCGCCTCGTGGTTACTTTGTTTGGCGAGTGAGGACAAAGTCATGGGGTGTAGAAGGCGATGACCTAGATCAATAACAAAACTAAACCTCTATTATCATCTTACTACAATGTTACCAGGTACTAAACTTGGTCAAGAAAGAAGATGTAGGGTCTATCATAACGGGGGGTAAGAATTGAGTTTGAAAAAAACAAACATGTGCAGCTTTCATTGTGATATCACAGACCGCGATATTCAATCCTGCTTGGACTGCATCACATTTTTAGGTTGACCTCATCCAAGAATGTCCATGTACTTTAACATTGATTTTGCCGCTTGTATTTCTCGAATGTGTATATAATAACCTCCCAAGGAATAATGGTATATGAGGATCGAAATAAAGTGAATAATCGCCATGAAAAGGTACGTGTATTAAAATTCTAGAAAAATGTAAAAATTACACCCATTACTGCTTTAGTCGGTTATGACTACATGACCTGTACGACTTGTAAATAAATTAGAGAGGAACTTCGTGGTCTATTACGCTCGCCTTTACCAATCACCGCCATTGCACCTCTGTCCGCGTGGGTTCGAGTCTCGGGCTCGGCCAATGTAGGTATGTGAGAAAGCTTGCCAGGGGATTCCCGTGGGTAGGTGGTGCTTACATTGATTTTTCCTGGTTTTTCATCCACCATTTATACTGTCCGCCATAGATCATGTCATGAAAAATGCGGTCTTGGTAAACACCGCTAAGAACTACTAAGAAGCACTAAGAGGTTCTAAGTGCTAGAAATTGGGTACTAAGAACATAAACTACCCACACACAAAAATAAATGTTACTAAAAATATTCGATCAATATTGTTAACACGGACCGTAACAGATACCAACGTATTTTGAGTATCAGGAAAGACAACTCTGTCTAGACCTAGTTTTACTGTCTGGTGTTTAAGAAATATCAAATGTAGGAAAATCAAAGGAAATGAAATGGAGAAAAAAGGAACCAATAAAATATACACAAACAAAACTGTAATAAAAAGAAAAGCAGGAAAAGAAACAGGTATGAAACAGAAGTAAACAAAGAAGAAAAGGAACTTCTTTAACATATATTTCAGATACAACTGGGAATAAAATAATCATAAAATTACTTTTTTCAAACTGTGTGCAAAGAGTTATAATTTGGCAAAATTGTTTCCATTTTTGTAGCATAATCTGTTTCCTTTCTTCCTATCTTTGCATTATGTTACTGCCTTTACAAATAAAGAGCAGGTATTTACCGTCTGACAGCTTTAAGAACTACTAAGAAACACAAAGAGCTCTAGAAAGCAATAAGTTTTAGAAATTAACACTAAAATCATTTGCAAAGCACTTAATTAAGTTAAAAATATACACGGTACCCTGATATAAACCTCTCCTGAACATAGTCATCATGGAGACTGGCTTGCATTTCAGACCGATTTCTATGTCTATTTTCCTCGTAACTGATAAGAACATAAAACATTATCTTTTCTACCGTATGGTACTGATTCAGAGGTGGTATATCACTGTTAAGAATATTATATAGTCTGCATCGTGTCAATATTTTAATAACAAGAGAATTTAGTTGCTACTAAATACCATAAGAATCACTATGATATTTATGAGATCATTTTTCAAGACAATCTGTGCAAGTTTAATGTTGACTTTAAACCATGTATTAACCAGAAATGTAAAGTTCATCTGCAGTCACAGAGCTAGGGTTGCTATTTAAAGTGAATGGTTCTGTCCTCAGTTTACTCTTTTGCCGTGTATGTTCTACCAGATTTCACCCGTGTCCTTCTGGTTTGGATTTTTGGCGACGCCTTGCGTCCTTCTACCAGTGTATGTGCCATCAGAGGAGTGAAGAGTCTCTGGTTTCTGTTCTCTTGTTTTAGCACTAGGAATTTCCTAAAGTAAACCTGTTTGTCCTCCTCAAACTTGTTGTGCCATACATCCGGTGCAATTTTATATTTACTAAATCTTGGAACCAAACTGAAGTTTTCACTACCTTAAAGAGCCCGCCGCATATATGTCACTCTTACAACTTTTTGCAGCTGTAGACTAAGATCATTAGTTTACCTTGGGGTCCATTTTACAGCACGCTTCAGTTTGTGGTTCATGGATTCGGCATTGTTATTTGTCCACAGTTTGTCTTTCTTGCTGATGCAGTGGTCGGCAGTTTTTCTTTCTACATATTGTTCACAGTATTGAAGAAAGCCATCGTGTTCATATCTCAGTCTTTCTTTTAATTTCTCATTTCTATCGTCAAAGTCAATGCTATCATTTGCATAGGCTACTCCAGCAGGACTAAATATCTCATTGATAATTCTTTGTCTTTCATTTGAATTTTTTAGAACTTTGACAGTCATCTACCTCTTAAGATTGTCTTTGTTATGCTTAGTACAGGGTTTCCTTTTGACCTCTGGGAATATCATGTCAATTCAATGGGAACCTATCAACGTTTCGATTTTGCTTACATCTAGGCCTAAGGCACCCTTTAGGTGCGCAAAGAATCCGCAGTGTCAATGTTTCCATCCGTCATAACTTTGTGGAGTCACATAATCAAGATTACAGTTCTCGATACCGATCACTCTTTGACATCTATCTGTTTATTATCTGAAAGATAATTTCTGCAACAGAAAATAAAGCTGCACCTCTTATCAGCTTCATTTCTTGTACCTTTACCTTTCTGTCCTCCGTGCTTTCTCCTGTAATTCCGGCACTTGCCTGTATTTCATGGAAAATCTGTCGAATTATAAGCTCCTGTGTTATATTTTCATAGGTGTCGGCTGCAACATTGTGTTTGACGCTTTCTTTAATCATCCTTACTGTTTCTGGCTTGGTTCTGATGTAACATTCAGAATTCATCTTAGAGTTACCATGGGGTGGGGGAGCGCATGTTTTATCGTATTGCCCTTGATATTCCACAATTCTGATAAACTTTCGGTGCTCCAAACTGGATGGTAAGTTGCTAAACCAGCTCACACGTTGTTTATAGTTTGGGTTTCGTTTAAGTGATAAAAAATATATGTGTAAAGTTACAACTGAGTCCGATAGTGGCTGCGGCGATAATGGTACTAATCTGTTTTTACCCTTTTATGTCTTTTCCTAACAAAACCAATTGTCCTTTTCAACAACAAAAGTAACTTTTCTTAGTTTGTCTTCTTATTTAGAAATTAAAAACTTCGGCAGGTTCATGACTTCTTACCATTCCAGGCGCCAGTCATCAAGGTGACTGGATCGCTTTCTCGACAGATATCCATGTGTATTTTCTTCGTCGCCGATAAGAAAAAAAATCAAACACATTATCCTTTCTACCGTATGACACTGATTTCAGAGGCGGCGTATCACTGTTAAAAATATTTAAAAGCGCCTCAGCTGTTAAAAATTTGCATTCCGGAAGTGAATTCATTTCCGGTGTCAGACTGAAAAGTGCATCTGGTTATACTCTTTGTCATTTGATATACGTTCCTGAGCAGATGTAGAAACTTATCAACAATATATTCAACTATGGAACACTCATCTTGAATGTCTGACATACAATAATTTGGTAAATCACTGTTGTCCACGTAAAGATCTTTTGTCAATTTCAGTGACTACAAAAACAGGCAGTTATTGAGTTATTTCAATGTTGAACATATTTCTCTTTTCTTTTCGCTGGTAGTAGCCGCATGCATTCTTTTACATTTTTTATTTTTGAAAACATCGATGTTTATTAATGATTAGTTAAAATCCCTCAATAAATAATCAGTATTTGAATAGGCCACTTTTCTTTTACTCGAGAGACAGTGCAATAATTTGGATCGTATACAAGAAGGAGTTTTCACGACCGTCCTTTCAAGTAGGAAACGACTGTCACCTCAGGCCCAAAATGACCATTACAAATACATGTACATGATGGAACAACGAGAACTCGGTTTTCAAGGCACGGGGAAAAGATTCGCGGTTTTGCAACTGCTGATATTAACATCATGGTATATCGTGAAACCGGTATATTGTTACATTCCATAATTTGACAACAATAGTTAAGTATTAATTGCAATTACTATGCATGCTTTTAAGTTCATTAAAGTGGGTTTTTTAAAAAAGTTCATAGTACCAAATTATACTTTTTAGTGCTTCTTAATGTCTCTTGAAACATCAAGTAAATAATATATATATATTTATATGTTTTAAAGAAAATGTAGGCTCCATTTTCTTCTTGTAGGTGTTGTTAAACAGTAGAGTTGTTGATGATGAATATTTTTGTACTTGGAAAATGATGCAGGGTAATGGACGTACAGTAGGCTCTTACGATACAATCATTTATAACATTTTAATATAATTCATGTTCTGTTTTGCTGTTGCTGCTTCTGGTGGTGGTGATGATGTTGATGATGATGATAATGACGACGATTATGTTGATTAAGGATCTTATATTCACAGAATAGTAAGCATGCATTTACTCCTAGAGCATAGCCCTGACAGAATTGTCTTTCCTGATACTCAAAATACGTGGTAACTATACAACCCGTATTAACAATATTTATCGATTTACTGTAGTCCCATTTATATTCTGGGGGTAATTTATTGCTTTATTAGGTTCTTTCTGCCAAAGTTTTAGCACTTAGCGTCTTTCAGTGCTTCTTAGTAGTTCTTAGCGGTGTTTACCAGGACCATGAAAAATGGCGTTAAACCCAAAACAGTAACTACTACTTCAACTGAATATTTAAAATCACACACAGAAGTACTGATCATGAAAACCTAATAAACTAAAAAAAAAATAAAAAATGTGAAATGACCTTTGGCAAAGGATATTAGGCCCATATCCAAAATGTCATACAAATCTTGGACCGACCTAGGCACAGTCTGAGTACGTTATTTTCTGATTTGGGTAGTCAGATCTCGTTATGGGCCGGGAAGGTTAGCGGACCGATTCGGCAATGGGCAAACAGTTCCGGAATCGTATGAAGAATTACAACAAACTGTTCAAAAATTTATATTTATATCATTCGACGAAATCTATAATCAATATTGTATGTGCAAAAGGCTTAATATCTTGCATCATTAATATAACTTCTAGTACATTACGGTATTTTATCTCCTTTACTGTTTGTTCCTGTGTTTAGGCAGACCCCTTTGTTAGGTAAACATTTTATAATATGGCTGACGATAGAACAGAAAATTTTGCAGAAGGTAAATGCTATTTTACACGTGTTTCTACAGTTAAATTCAGGAGTTCAGTTATCAAATATGATGACTGTTTAATGTGTTTCAGTATATTTATGCAACATCTTCAAACTTGTTGACAATATTCTGAAAAAGCACCGGGTGTGAATCGTGGACTGCTTTCCCATTGATATATAAAGTGCGTGTGACTAATCATTTTCACGTTTGTCGCTGCTTTTCTGCCAATTACTAAACTCACCAGAATAATTACGTTGCAGTCATTTATCGTAACCTATTACCCAAATCAAAAGAAAAAGTTAGACTCGCGATGACGCTCCCAGTCTAATGAAGGTATGTAAAACGAAAGTGCGTTTTTCCAATCTGAAACGTTCAAGAATTGCAGAAAAAAATCTAATCAAAAACAAGATACTGTTTTTTTTTTAGAAGTGTACCAAGAGAGGACACAAAAGTAATGGCATGTAACGTTGTTGTACCTAAGGTTAACATGCATGAACTGTGTGAAAAGGAAGGAATTTCGTTGCATGTATTTATAAAGACCGAAATACGCTTAAAAACCGATATACACCGAAATGCACAAGTATTTACATGTTTTTGTTGTATAATATCAGTGTACACACCGAAATAATGATTTGTATTTGATTAAATAATGACACTCATCATAATAAAATTTGATATAAGTGATTTTGATAAACTTGTTAACTTTTTACCAGTTTTAATGACGTCTCCCGATCGTATTTTATTTGACAAACATGTTACATAGCAATCGTAATACATCAACAGGAAGAAGTGAAGTGTAGAAGTACCAAGCTTTTGCCAACAGTATATTATATATTCACTTTAACTTTTAATGATATAGTTTTTAACAATTAAAACCAAAAATTCATGGCGTTTAATATAATTACTATTACTTACAACCTTAAAACATAATCAAGTAGATAAGCAAAAGCGAGATTAAGACGGAGATTGTAAAAAGCCAGAACGAGGTACCAGGGCCATATTATCCAATAGGCACAGTAGGCACCTATACTCGCGTGATCGTGTACTGACAGGTGCGATCCAATAATATCTTAAAAATATCGCTGATTAGAATGACCGTTCTCCTAATAATTGTATTTAATAAACAGTTTTACATCAAAACGAAAGAGATCATTGTTATTTCACCCATATACATACAGAACGTCCTAAAGATTTCGTAAATAAACATGGTAACACCTTTTATACAAAGTGTGATCCGTTAGTGTTGCACGCACTGTATAGGCTACTTGGAGCACACCGCCAACAAAGAAGGTAGGATGTTAATATTACTACTGAAGTTGCTGTAGGGTTCAGAATATTGTATCATCGAACTTTAAGATAGCAAAGCCTCTGTTTGCAAAATAATTTCTATCTGCAATAGCTTTTGCACAAGAACAATTAGCCGATATTAGCAGAATCTTTGCATAGCCAAGTAACTATTAACAATTAATTGCTGCCCTCGAGGGCTTGTGCAGCGCATATGGAAATATCCTGCATACTGTGATTTTATGTAAAACATATTCTGCAGCTGGATAGCAAACAGATAAATGTTTACTACAGAATGCATAAAAGGGATTGCAAATGGATACATACGTTTTAGCTACAGATTGGACCAAAAATGATTGACAAAACATGGAAGCCATCAGGACATTCCAGGAAATTAAAAAATATGGTAAAGTAGGTCAAATGATCACATTTCAGCTAGCCTCAACAGCTATCCTAATTCAAGATGTGACTACAATGTGTTGTTGTGTATTCTAAATCATGTCCCCATTTTTAACACACACACACACACACACACACACACACACACACACACACCAAATTCACGGTTCACAACTAGGTAAAGTTATGCTGTGAGAAACTAAAGCAGGGAAGATGGGCAATCAAGGGGCATAACTCATGTAAATGATGTGGAAAACTAGCAATTAAAGTTATTCAATGAGTCACCAATATAAAGCTGCATATCAAAATTTATTGAAATTCCGCAAACGCCCTTGATAAAATTATAGGTAGTCAGTGTTGTTTCAGTTCTTATCTGAAGAAATTCTTAACTGAATAAAATCATGTGAAACTGACATAACAACAATGTGGTATCAATGAGAAACACAAGTATCGAATTACTACAAGTATTGCAGTAACTGACGAAATTAAATATGAATGTCCGTGATTGAACGGATGTAATTAAGCAGGTAACAAGCGTTATGTATATTTCATTTGCATTGTTTGTTAGGGTTTTTAAAATATTTTTTTTATTTCGTTATATGCTATTGTAATGTAACATTGTATGTTGGACTTAAGTTAACCTTGTCCAAAATCAAATTTATTTTCTACTTGACATGAATTATTGATTTTTTTTTAAAATTCTGTAAACAACTAATACATAGCTGAAATATTCTCTGTGTTGATGGGTTTAATATCAGGATCATTATTAATAGAGTTAAACATGTTTATCTGGGTCTGGGTCTAGGTTATTGGAATTCCCCTATGATTTACCTGGTGTACCTGACATTGTCTAGGTTATATTTTATAATTTTAGTAACTGACTTTCTAATTCAGTTAACATTTTTTTTTCCAGAAGGTTATTTAATTTCATGGGTTTTTGTTAGAAGATGTTAATTGTGACCTGAGGTCAAGTAGAGGACTATATAATTTTGTCATTGGCAAGATTATTCATTCGTGCTTTAAGATCTAACAGAATCAATTTGTATTATTGTTGTGACCATTAGGTCATTTGGGCTGGAATTTATTTCTTCAGATTATTAAATTTAAGTGATTTTTCTCTGGAAATACAAAAGTGCTCTGATATCATTCTTGGAAATAGAGACTTGAATTTATAGCGAAATACAGACAAAGGCTATATTCTCGGATTGTATTATTGTGATCAAACAAATACTGTTGGCACATCAGCATTATACAGGTCATCACAGATACATCAACACTTTCAGAGTTGGACTTAATTTTTATTTCCACTCATGTTTATTTAGAACTTTAAATTATTAGGACTTGTGGCTATAATTCTATGATCATTTGGGATTTAATTCGCAATTGCGTAAGTTCTTTTTTTTATATTTTCAGTTTGTATTGTAGGGAAATAAATTATTTGTTGATTTTCACAAAGTTTGCTGCTTTTCATTCTTTTCTGTTACTTATTTTAAGAGTATACACTCGAGACACAAGTTCTTGGTAGATAATGACATAAAAGGCACCAAACACCTGAAAGTAGAAGAGTCCTTTCATCCCAGAGGGTCCCAAGGACCCCTTTTCTTGAAAAGCTTGAGAACACACTGCAGGCAGGGCCTTAGAGAGCGATCACGGGCCCTGGGGCAAGAAACACCCGGGCCTGTCCTAGTTCTTGCTCAAACAAAATTTTTCTTTTATAAAATTAAAAAGTGTTGTTCGGGGCCCGGGCCCCGGGGATATATCGCCAGTTGACCGCCCCCCCCCTCCTTGTCGGCCTTGACTGCAGGTCAAGTGAAGTCACACGCTCAGATCTGTGTCAGAGATTAGGGTGATTACGTTTATAGAGAGTTTCCTACAAGTTTGTTTCTACAGCATCTAGCATTGTCAGGATTATATGTATCAAAATGTCGTAATTTGTTTGTAAATATTTTGATATAAATTTTAAATTACATAATGAAATGTTAGAGACACAAAAATATGTAATTTTGTATGTAGTATTTTATTGACACAGTTGTGGGTTGGATGGACTGTTCTTATTATAGTCGTATCCTCTTTCATTGGGTCCTTAATTTCATGTTTTGTAGAAGTCAGGAATTCAGATTGTGTCATGTTTCATGGCACATCAGTACATTAAAGGTTATATTGTGCTGCAATAATGGGAGTAAAACGCCTTGCTCTGATCAAGATAGGTCATGGCGGCTGACCCAGTCTGATCTAGGCAGGATTCAACCTACATCCTTTTGGTTTAGAGTCAAGTCTGCTAACCACTAAGCCACTGTGGCTTATATATATCAATCAGGAATTTCATGAAACAGTGTTAGATTTTAGTAATTATTTGTTTGATTGTGTGGAATTGGTGTTGGGAAGATATTTCTTAAACCGAATAAATTCCAATTAATTATAGGAGAAGGTGCCATAATGAACCGTATGGAGGTGACTTTATGGTAACATGGATCAGTTTCTTCTAATGGACCAGTTCCTAACTTCCTAACATTTGAAAAGCTCGGGATATTCTCACGTATAAGTGTTTGGTCATTTCAGACAGGAATAATTTTCAGTATTAGATGTCTGGGTCACGTGTAGTAATACAGGGCATGAAAATCCGATCTGTTGTTTTAAAAAGCATACTGAGAAATCATACAAGTTTTCATTAGGAATGGTACGTCATTTTCAGTCCACCAATGAAAAGGTAGTATTCCATTCAGCTCGGTGCACTTGCATATTAAGCGTGTGCGATCATGGCCATGTGGAGCGGTAGCGTAGGAGAATGGTCTTACATTCCTTAAAGGTATGATAGTAAGTCAAGATTTGTATAGGCATACAAAGCAGAATGCCTGAGCTAAACATCAGTACTAAATTTATTATGCTACACGGAGTGTAGCTTGAAATATCAACGTTGATTCTTAAATTGGTCGCGCGAGAAGAGTGAGAGAGAGAGAAGTGTCTTCCCTTGTATGATTATATACTACAATATTGATTTGAAGGTAAATTGTATGCAACGATATGAGCCCATCTGATCGTACCGGTCATTCTACTAGTGGAACATTTCCAGTCCCATTAGACTGGTTCTGACTGGTTTCTCTGATGCAATGATAGAACGCGTAATAATACAGTGGTTGGGTTGTCTTATTTAATTTTTAACAGTTCTTTTAATTTTCAAAAGCGGTAGATTTCAGCTATAAAACGGTATGTGCGGTAGACGGCCTTTAAAACCGTATTTTATTGCATATCACTGGTAGAATCATATACTCCACAAAAATGTGTTCCACTTTCAGTGAGATTACGAAACATATACAATACATATTATGAATCAAATACACTGACATTGAGTTGGAAATTTAGAGGTAGAGATAATTGTTTATATGTTTAATAATAAAAGTTTTATTTGATATTCTGTTACAAGTTTTGACTTGGAAGTACTTGGAATTAGAAGTACGTATAAATTAATTTGATGTACTAGGAAAACCATGAGAATAATGGTGTATTTTGAATTTCCACATGATTACAAATGTAAAGTAAAATCAGATCAACCAAATGACAAACATTGCAGCAATAAAATTTATAATTATATACTGTCATAAATATGGCATTATCATGATATCATTTCACTCCTATTGAAGAACCTTACAGTTAATAACTCTTAATAACAGTTTTTGTACAAACTTTAAAATATTGTTTAGATAGGGATCAAACCTTCTAATTAAGGATTTGACAATAGTTATCATAATGAAAGGTGTATTTGCCATGACACTTCTGTTTTAATAGCTTTGCTGACATCTTGTTGGTAAATTAAAATAAATTTGTGACTTTAAAAATAGAATGAACATCCAGATGTCCTAAAATATGAAAATGTTATCTATATATGTGTGTGTGTATGCACTATTCAGTCAGTGCCAATGGCAGAATCATCAAATTTATATGCATGTAAGAATGTTTCCAAATATCTCAAGCTAAAAAAATTTTGTTTGTCTTTCAGAGTATGACAAATATAGGAGTTATATAAAGAATCGTCATGTCTGACAATAACAAACAGTTGAAGAATGCTTGTAGCATATGCCTTGATCCATATGACAACCCTAAAATCCTCCAGTGTTTTCACACGTTCTGTGCAAAATGTCTCCAGGACATTATAATATCCACTGGACAATCAGGAAACATCCAATGTCCCCTCTGTAGGACAGTTATCCAGGTACCCAAGAATGGTGTAGATGCGTTTCAGACAAATTTTTACATAAATGTATCCGATGTTCCATCAAGGGCAATAATCGAGTGTTCAGGGGAATTATCGGCTCATGATCACGCTAATCCTGTACCTGAGAAAACCTACCATGTTGTGCTTTCTTGTTGTGAATCTGGTACTCCCCTTAGGAAATGTGTGGTCACTGTGCATTACACTACACCTGGGAAGTGTTCTCCGCCTCTCCTGAAGGGAAAACCAAGTGTAACTTCTGTCGAGCTGATGTGGCAGGGTCCTGAGGATAACGGAGGGTCCTCCATCATCCAGTACATGGTAAGGATGATAGTCCTTGACAAGGGCACATATGAGGTGTATAATGGGGAAATTCCCTCTTGCAAGGTGGATGGTTTGAATGGAGGTAGGTTGCATCTATTTACAGTTAGGGCGCAGAATGCTGCAGGGAGTGGACCATGGTCTGATTCTCTGGAGTTCATGACTGACCCTAGCTCACCAGAAGAACCCAAAGACCTGAAAATTGAGGAGATTTCATCCATCAGTATTGTCCTTTCATGGACAGAGCCAGAATGCAATGGAGCCGAAGTCACAGAATACATCATAGCAGTAAACAGCTTGTTAAGGAAAATGCAAGTCGACCATTGCAACAAAACAACACAATATAGAGAGAAAATTGAGAACCTTAACCCAGGAACAAGGTATGAAATCTCTGTCCAGGCTGTGAACCGGATAGGTCAAGGAAACTTTTGCGGATCAAAGTCATGTGTAACATTAGCTGGCAAGCCCTCCCCAGTGACAGCTATTGAAATAAAGGCAAAGACCACGACAACCATCACATTGAAATGGAAACAACCAAACAGCAATGGAAGTAAGATTACTGGATATCAAATTCATCTGAATAACAACAAGGAAATTAAAATATCAAACAAGAGAAGGTACAAAATAAGGCATCTGCAGACAGGGACAGTTTACAATATTTCTGTTCAAGCCATGAATTCGGAGGGACTGTCTGATGAAGGAGCCATATTTGATGTTCAAACATTAGATGATCGAAAACCAATACAGACAGGTTTGAGGTTTAGTTCAAGCAGTTCATCACTTGGGTATTCGTCTAATTCAACATTAGTTAAAAACCTACACAGATCTGCAAGACAAGAGCTCGAGTCGAATGTGTTACGGCAACAGATGATGCCTCCCCAACATACTCCAATTTACACATATCAAGACCTAGAAAGTTATTACGCTGAATCTGTCCCGACTTCAAATGGATACTGCATGTATGAACTAACTAATATTAGGGACATCTCTTTGTTTGAATTAATGTCTCAAAAATCTTACGAAATCAGTGAGGAGAATTTGACAAAGAGGAAAAAGATGGATGAAATAATTGATGAAGTGGTAACAGAATCATTTGGATTAACCAAAATATTTAATGGTTTCGTTGAATTTTTGGTAGTGTTAATAACTGTTATTTTTCTATTTGCCATGTGCTACTACATCTTGGTTTTATTTGAAGAGTATAAACCATGGAATACATTGCTGGTACCTTATCTTTATTTAATAGTGCCTATATTTACAAGATGTCGACACCGAAATTATGGAAAATTGTATTATTTCAGGAGAGAGAATATAAATGGAAATACCCTCTTGCTGCCCTGGGAATTGGAGACAAAATATGTCTACGGAGTTTATGTTGTTAAATTCCACAATCCTTATTTTGGCTGCAAAGAAATAGTAACTGACACAAGACTTTGCAGATTTCCAAATTCATTTGAAAGAAATGAAATAAGAAAGGACTTTATTTCAAGATTACAATCAATAACTCAAGAACCAGTACCATCTTGGAAAAATGCCACTAGACACCCCGTTTTACTTCAGATCTACTTATGTGTACGCTTTTTTCTCCACAATTCTAAACATTTAACATGGACATCACAGTATTGTTTATCTGGGGTGATGTTTTTAATGGCAATTATGTTTTATAAATCAGAAATGTATAAAACCAATCACCGTTGAATGTCATAAGATGACCTTAAGTCTCCGACGACATTGCTACCAGTAAATGCCCTAAATGCAGGCCGATGTTATATACTGAAAATGTGACATCTACTAGCAATAAAATCTAACTAGACTTGAATAACCACTGTTTAGGAATACCACTTTTAACTCTTTTATATAATGTTATAATTGGAAAGTTTGCATGAATCCTTTGTAACAAAGCATTCATATTGATTATAATCACATCATGTGCCACAAAATACTAGAAGTTATTTATAGCACCAGAAAGGAACTAAATACAAATATTCAAGCACTCTTCTCATGTGACTTGATAATATAATGTAACTAATTTTTCAAATGTTGTGCCATTATTTTCTCGAAACATAATGTTTAAATATTTATTTGTACTTAATAGCAATGAACTTCATAATTTACAGGATCCATAAAGTTATGACGTTAGGAAATCGATTACAACTATGCGTGGACATCTTCGCTCCTGTCATTCAAGCAGGTGTGATCAATTTTAATGATTAATATCTTTATTAATCCTGTAAAATATGAAGCTGAATTTCTATATTACTGCTAATTTACCAGTTGTCATAAGATTGCACTTTTTTTGTTTGCATTAGGAATGGTCTCTCATCAATGGTTTCACTGTACAGAACCTTCAGTTGTTATGTACATCTATATTTTTTTGTAACTCCAGGTACATGACTTTATGTCATTTTTGTAATTTTTATTCATAGCTTTCAAATGTATTGATTATTGTTAGATTTTTCCTACGTGACTAGAGTTTATTTAGGGATATTAAAGAACTCAAAATTGCGTAGGATCTATAAATAGATGCTTACGTACGTCTTGTCAGTTAGTAATAATAGAATTATTAGTAAACCTGTTTACACGATTCGGCCTTTTACCCATGATCGGTCAGGTGGTATCTTAGAAGAATTAAATTAATTCTTATTGGATGAGTTAGGTCACATTAATAGGTATTTTGAAACATTTAAATGAATATGTTGTTAACTATAGTCGTAATAGATGGTGTAAATAAAGAGAACTGAGCAATCAGATTTCATTCCTATTTTGGAGTCATTCTTACTTCTTGTTTTCGTGTTGTAACATCATATCTGCAGACGTGTTTTATGTTGTACTTTGATATTATTTGAGAGGAAAAACATTTGTTTGGACTATTCAGTGGAAATAGAAAGTGCTATTTTTTGGACTGTAATATTATCTTGGAACTATCGTTATTCAAAGGAGTTCTGGAGAACGCCATTTTGACAACGTCACGATTCTTGGCGGACCATTACATTTCCAATTTTGAAATTTTTACGAACTTTTCATTCTTTTGGACTTTCATAGAACTTTATCAGGATTATTTTCGATAATACTGTAAGTTCCTCTCAAATTTTCATTTATAACTTTGATAATTAAATTTTATCTTAAGATTTATCGAAACTTGTTGGTTTTGCTTCTTTCTGTTACTTTGTTTTTGACCGTAGAGTCGTTGCACGGTGTATAAGGTCTTTTACATCTAATGGACATGATGAGGCCTTAACGGACGTATCCAGCAGCAGTCTTATTCAAAATTTGCTGTCGTCCATAGACACATGAATAGTCATTGATCAGCTATTTATCCATTTACAAATACATTTTCTTCGTTCTACGCCAGAACCAAACCCACTCTTCAAACCCTTTTGATTTTCAAGAAGAAATGCTGAAATATTTTCGATCCATGGTGGACATTATACGACGCTGTTGTTAAACATTACCACAGTTATGGATTACGTAGGTATCTATCCCTTAAAGGACGCTTCTACAATTGCCGAAGCGTGTGAATTAGTGTACCGAAAGAAGTTCATGCCTAAGAACAAACTAGTCATCAAACCACCTCTGTTCTGTCGATCTGTTATCTGTCGATGTGAAACTGAAGACTAGAGGATATACATGCTAGAAACGACTATGGAGAAAAGAAGATTAGATCCTATTCCAAGTATGGTTAGTATTTAGAAAATCCACAGACTGTAAACGGATGTTTATTTCATTATGACCTGCTTGTTTTCCGCAACAAGACAAAAAAACTCCTTTGGCAGAGTCCATCATGGAAAAGCTGTATAATAAAACATACCAAC
>JAECUM010022315.1:0-69343 GCA_016617855.1 Megalonaias nervosa | reverse complement strand
CTGTTCTGTACCCGCTGTAAATTCCACCTGAGACTCCTGACGAGCTTGTAGTTGTTGCTTGACAGAATCACGGACGGGGAGATATTTCTTAATTGCCTCTAGTCGCTGTCGAGCTAGTTTAGCTGTGTGAGATTCCATGGTTAGTGTTAATATTAATATAATAATAATTTAATTACACCACACTGGAGCAGAGGGGGCGGGTAGGGGGTGGGGGTGACGACAAACATTGAGTGCCCAGGTAGGTAAACGAGAAAATAACCCAATTAGAGAGAAATCTCGGACGGTTTGACCTTGTATTTTCATTTTCGTAGGAAGCTTTATCTTCAAAAAATAACTTGCTCCAAAAATTGTAGGAATCAATCTCCACCTTGTCTGAAAAGTATTTGTCTGAATCACTATCCGCTCATTATACGTAGTAAGCTTTATTTTCGCGAAATAACCATTCCCCCCGCCCCCCCCCCCCCCCCCCCCGCTGCTGCTGAAGAATGGCGTTAAATCCATGATAACAACAATATTGTTTTAATGAGATTTACTTCAAAATAGAAATAATAAGGCATGGTCTGTAAATCAAAGTCATTAACTCGTTAATGCAAGCGGCACACACGTGTAAACGTAGATTGAATGTATGCATCAGTGCATGCTTTGCTTGCACATATTGTCACAAGTCTTGCCACTGTGAATGCAATGATTAAAGAAATACTTTGCTGCAAGGAAATGTTTCTTGTTGGGACTGATCATCTTCATGATCAATGTGTAATATATTCATCATTCTCTCCATCTATTGAAGTTATATGCACGTAACTTCCAAACTGGGTTTCGTCGTAATTCGATGTCATAGTAACAGGATCTGTGATGAGTTGAGCTATTGTTCTCTCCTATTGAGAACACTAATTATGATACAAATGGGGCGGATATAGTTGATTCAATAATAGAAATGTTGCATTTGTATGGCTTCTTCTTGATTGCGTTTCGTGTGTGAACTTCATTGTAAACAAGGCTTTGTGTCCTTACATTCATTTAGGATAATTAGGCAATTCTACAATGAATTTATGGGTATTTTCAATAGCAGTTTTATGGACGTCTTTTGTATGATGTGTCGTGGATTTATTGGTTTTCACTGGACAGGCCCGGCCCTAGGGCAAGTCGAACGAGGCAACCGTCTTGGGCCCCGCGCTTCTCCGCAATGCATTTTTTTGCTTGGGGCCCCGCGCTCATCGCTTGCTGCCTTGGGCCCCGCATGCTGCCTTGGGCCCCACACATCCTAGGGCCAGGCCTGTCACTGAACATGAACATCGTGACTGCATATTGAGTTTCCCATCATAACTGACACACATGTGTGAAACAGTATTAACAAAGAAACATGCATGTAGCTTTTTAAAGAGAATGAACATTTGGAACCTAATGAGACGTAAACATTCAAGTTGCTATAGTAGGGTCTTAGCAAACGGAAACTGGCCATTCTTAAGAAATGAATTTTTATGAAGTAAACAACATGCTGCAGACCTTATTATATCAAACAACTTAAATTATATCTTTCTTGCAAATTTACCGCTGACAATATTTAAAAAATACAAGAACCGTTATATGTACTAGCTTTTCTTCTAGAGTAGCTGTTATTGGTATTGACGGTTTGGATCTAAAGGGAGATAATTATTGGAAACCTAGCACAGATCTGCTTACCAGTATTCTACCGGATAATCTAGGGCATGGTTTCCGGCGTGTGTGTTTGTATCACCAGGTTTAGAGGAAAGATACACTCCATTATCACGAAACAAGCACGAAGTGTGTCAACGGGACCTTCCTACAAATCATGTTGATTTCAATGTTCTGGGACAGAATTTTCGTAAAAGTAAGGTTTGATCCTTTTTCCAGCTGAGGACGTCATCGGTTGGAGGTGTGTCCTCAGTTCTGTGCTGTGTAATCTTAATCACACACACACACACACACACACACACACACACACACACACACACACGCACGCACGCACACACACACTGTATTAGTAAGTTTGGATTTTTAACGTAGGCTTAATAATATTTCAGTCATGTGGCTACGATGTCTGCAATATGTCAGTTTATAGTGATGTCAAACACTAGGGCATCATGCCGTAGACATGTAGCATGTCTCACCCAGTCACATTATCCTGACACCAGGCTGATCGGTCCTAACAGCTAACCTCTTAATGCTTAGCGCCTAGCGAGGCAGCTGTTAGTACCATTATTTATAGAACTTGAAATATAATTTAATATTGAGTAATAAAGTTTAATCTTTAACAAGCATATGCGCAATGTCTGATTTTGCTTTCTCACCCATGCAACAGAGGAATCTAGCTGTTTTGCTAACCTTACTTTTCTTGTCTCAGTCCAGTCATCTCATACCAGTCGTCTCAGTCAAGGTGTCCCCGCGCTAGGGACTACTTTTAAAAAAATAAACCTTTGTTGTCTTCTGCTATGCCTGACGTAGTTGTTCTAAAATCAAACAACAACAACAACAACAACAACAACAAACAAATATATAACAAAACAACATAGTAACTTAAGGACTCTCCGTTTTTGAGAAAACACCATACAAAACATTTCGAGAGAGACAGACACATACACGCACACGATGTTGAGCTTTTTGGTGTTATGATAGTTCGTTCCACACAGTATAGTCTGTTTGGTCCTATCTGCAGGTCTAACTCAGTACATTTACAGGTCAGCGTCATTAAATGTAGCTAAAGCTACCTAACTAGTTTTAAATACTTCGTGTGAATCAAATTATATAATGTTAGATACATTTAATGACGCTGACCTGAAAATTGACTGTGCTACAGATAGGATAAAATTCTCAATGCTATGTGAAAAGAACTATGACTGAAAACTCTGATCCATGCACATAGCCTAAAGACCTATACACTTCATAGTCTTCCAAAGCTCTTAACAACTACAGAAAACTTAGTAACAGCAAGAAATGTGTTATATCAAACATGCTTTATTATATTTTTGTTAAGCATCTCCATTGTGCCCCAGTTGAATCAAAAATATACCTACAATATTTAATGACAAATAGTGCATTTACCAGCCAGAAGGAATCATTTATCCGTCAAAACATTAATCCATAAGCGAATTTCACTGTAACACTTGCCATATTTCCAAGACAGAAAAATAAATTTTCAAAGAATCAGTAAACTTGAAAGTTTAGCACATGGTTACCCGTGAATAACCCAAGAACGGACACTCATGCTATATGTATATACACTACAACAGAGCTATGGGCCGAGTACAGTTTCATTATGTACAATATAATTTTCTAAATTGGAACTAATGAAAATGAAACATTTTTTTGTAATAAATATTAACTATTTATTGTTAATTTCATATAACATCCATATATTAAATGTGATAATACCTAAAAACTATGCAACATTTAATGTTGTTATTTTGTTTTGACTCACGCATAAAAACTGTGTACTTCGGATGACACATCACGCCAGTCCTCATTAACATATTTGTATTAATGCACCGCATGTAAACATTGGCGCGTGAACTATATTGCACAAGGGAGGAGTTCTTTCTTACTTTAAAGGATAATATTGGATGAGAAAAATAATCTATGTTGGGTTTTTGGACCGAGACAAGGAAATCCCAGTCGCGGCGCGCATTATAAGACTCCCCACTCGGCAAGCCTCGTGGGGAGACAAATAATTTAACCGCTTGACTGGGATTTCCTTGTCTCGGTCCAAACCCCAACATAGATTCTATTTTTTCTCCTACGGTACAAAGGTCTGTAAAGCAAAATCACGCGTGGATATAAGACTCACGGTACTAATTTTATGGAAGAATAGGATCCAGGCTAGAATTAATGGGTGAATTTAAAATAGTATATATATATATATATATATATATATATATATATATATATATATATATATATATATATATATATATATATATATATATATATATATATATATATATATATATATATGTTTGTGTGTGTGTGTGTGTGTTCAATGGCCAGAACTGGTTGATAATTTGATAACGAAAATACAATTTTCGTGAAAAGAAACTCTCGAGAGTTTAGGCTAGTTTTAACTAACAAGAGTACAGACGATGTCTTAGTCATTTAAAGACTAGAGTTTGGCAATCTGATTACTAAAGTTAGCACCTAACTCTTTGGTACTGAATTGAAAGCACATGTTTCAAATACATGTAGATACAGAAAATGCCGCGGCTCATATGGTTTTTTTCTACATGGAAACTGTTACCCAGGATGCATATATACTGATAAATATAGGATTGAGCATGAACATGAGTCCTAAAGTGAATGGCACATGGACACGCCACGATTTACGACCGTTACTTTCTGGACTAACTAGCCATCAAAAGAAGTTTTCTGTTTAAATATCAATATCGACAACACGTTCTGTTTAGGAGTAGCCATTGCAAGATTTGTAAAATGGATGCCATGGCGGCCATTTTTTTTATGTCTGATCAGCAGCACTTACATTTTGGATCACCTGGGCCGATATGATCACCTAGGCCGATATGATCATTCATCCAGGATAAACATATATATATATATATATATATATATATATATATATATATATATATATATATATATATATATATATATATATATATATATATATATATATATATATATTCAATGGCCAGAACTGGTTGATAATTTGATAACGAAAATACAATTTTCGTGACTAACAAGAGTACAGACGATGTTTCAGTCATTTAAAGACTAGAGTTTGGTAATCTTATTACTAAAGATAGCACCTGACTCTTTGGTGCCGAATTGAAAGCATATATTTCAAATACATGTAGATACAGAAAATGCCGCGGCTCGTATGGTTTTTTCTACATAGAAGCTGTCATCCAGGATGCATATATACCGATAAATATAGGATTGAGCATGAACATGAGTCCTAAAGTGAATGGCACATGGACACGCCACGATTTACGACCGTTACTTTCTGGACTAACTAGCCATCAAAAGAAGTTTTCTGTTTAAATATCAATATCGACAACACGTTCCGTTTAGGAGTAGCCATTACAAGATTTGTAAAATGGATGCCATGGCGGCCGTTTTTTATGTCTGATCAGCAGCATCTACATTTTGGATCACCTAGGCCGATATGATCACCTAGGCCGATATGATCGCCTAGGCCGATATGATCATTCATCCAGGAGGATAAACAGTAATAAAAATTTTATTTAAAAAAAAATGGCCGCCACGCTGGAGGTCAGTTTTGCATTATCTTAATTTGGGACCATTTAATGATCTTAAATATTCATGTCGATTTGACCATTTATTCAGGAGGGGTAGCGATAACAAGGTTTTCAAAATAGCCACTGTGGTGGACATAATGGATGTCCAAACGGCACCATTTTCATTTTGGACCAACTAGACCTTCGGAGGAATGTGTCTAAAGTTTCATGGCAGTCAATTAGAGGAGTACAGATCACTTTTTTGAGCTAACAGACAGACGGACGACATGTCCTCTCATATGCTATTTTCAACACTGATTGCTAACTTGACTTATCTTGATATTGCATGTTACTTCATATATTCATAAATTGCATAAGTGACAAGGATCGACATCACACCCACCAATCCACATAACATAACCTGGTTACAGATTCTAAAATTAGATCCCATTATGTAAATAAAATAAAACCCAGTTTCTATTACAGCAAGTTGCCATTACATAACATGCATAAATCCGTCCACAGCAGTAGTCAGCAAGGCATCGTTAGATGCAGTCTGTTAATATTTGAGTTATGGATGGACAGACTCAGTAATGCATGCTTACGGATCTATTAAGAAAGAGTCCATCGAAGGGACCGAGCTCGACTGATTGCAATACATTTCAGTAATTCAAGATAAGACCATTTTAAAAAAATAATAAAGACCTGCTGTGTGTTTGAAATATTTCTCTGATTTTCTTCAGCGATACCACGATTTCCAAATTAACTGGTGTGGTGGACATATTGGAAATCAGATGAGCTTTCAGGTTTGGAGGAGTTAAAATAGCAAGGTTTTTATGATGGTTGCTACGGTGACCATATTGGATATCAGACTGGCACCATTTCCATCGAAATACCAACTAAACATCATAAAAGGTCTTTTTGTAAATGCGTAATGTCAATAAGACCAGCTAACCAGAAGAAGCAGTGACAACAGGATTTTCAAGATGGTGGCCATATTAAAAGTCGGATCGGCACCATTTTTATATACCATCAACTAAACATACAAAGACGTGGGTATGACCAGCCATCTAGGTGAAGAAGTTATAACAACATTTTTAAAATGGCCACTATGGGGGCCATAATGGACACCCGATCAGCTCCATTTTCATACAGGACTACTTAAACATCACCGGAAGTCTTTCAGTTGAAAGTTCATGATGATATGGCCATATATTTAGGAGGAATTGCGATATTAGATGTTGCAGATGGTCATTGTGGCGGCTGTATTGGACAGCAGATCAGCAGCAAACCCATTTAAGACACACTAGACATAATAAGATGTATTCTGTTGAAAACCACATGTCAACAGGACTTCTAGTTCGGGAGGTATAGCAATGAAACGATTTTCAAGACAGCCACTGTGGCGACTGTGTTATTTATCAGAGCGGCACCATTTGCATTATGGGCCAGTGAATATCTAAAGTTTCATAGCAATCCTCCAAGTAGTTCAGGAGGAGTAGTAATAACAAACTTATGCTAATGAACGGACTGACAACGGACAACGAACAACAGTCCATTCGATACGTTTGTCTGTTTTATGACTAATAGAGCTAAAATATACAATCAACCAAACAAAGTGTGGCCTTGAGCTGGCTAATTAGTATATTTCTTCATAAAAAATTGCCTTTCAGATAGTGTTGACTTACATGGTGAAGTCAGATTTATGAAAGATTTTGATTGGTCAATAACTGATCTGTAGTCTGGGTTTGCAATCCATTTTCTCAGTGGGTTTCAACACTGATGTGGTCTGAGGAATATGTAAAAGCTAATTTCTATCAACATTTTTGATAGATTGTTATATTCTGTTTGCATCTGGCACCTAAAACATACTGCTTAATACTAGTCTGGCTGTTTGATTCAAAGCTGTCTACCCTCATTTGCCTGGATTCACAGAGTCAGAACTGTTCGTTTTTGCCTGCTGTGTACAGGATCTGCAGTATCATATGCTGCATACGATGAATCATTAGTGCATAGTAAAACAAACCAAGTACGGAGTGAGTGGTTTACTTCAAGATGAATTATTCAATATCAATGCAAAGTGAAAAGTAGTAGATGTAAGAACATTCTACTGGAGAACGAACTGTATTTAACTGATACTTTTTTCAAGTTTTGTAAAATGAACGGGATACCAACTTTTGCCTGGCAACAAGGCCAAATAAACACAACTACAGGTATTGCTTGTATTGGTATCAGAACAGTAGATGCAGAAGCTGGGAGTGAAGTACATGAAGAGCATTGTACGCGGATTTCTACACGTGTATAAAATAAATTTCTTCTCTTGTACCAATCGATTCTTGCCATGCCATTTCTTTGGTAGGTCGGCATTGGCATGCTTAGTCTCATGACTAGTGTTAACCATGTCTGACAATTTGACGAAAATGGACAGGTTACAAGTGTGTGATAGATTGGAATATGGATGGAGAAGTTACTAGTGTGTGATATACTGAGAGATGGATGGACAACGATAATGCTATATAACAATGTGACAGACTGACAGATGAGAGTCACGTCGCATGCCCATTTTACAATCGTGACAGGAAATAAAAGCAGTAAAAAGTATGCCTTCACAGTATCTTTTATTTTCATTTTCTTCAAACATGTAATGATAACACATGAAGTGAAACTTAGTGAACTTGAAAGCAATATTATTTTTTTCCTTTTCTTTGTCAAGTAATACAGTGTACAAGCGATGATGAAATTAATTTTTGTCTGAATTTTAATAGCAAAAAATCTCCATGTGTTCAGCTAGATAAATATCCTAAATAGGAAAATTCAATAATAAATTCAATATTTTTCAAGCAAGTTTAATATACTGCATTTGAAATATATAACAAGATACCGTATTGCTGTAAATTGAATACTCTGAAAGCATCTACGTCATGCCTGTATACATGTAAAACCTTTCTGAAATTCATTTGTGTGTGTGAGATTTGGATTTTTAACGTAGCTTTTACAATTCTTCAGTCATATCGCTACGATGTCACATTATCCAGACACCAGGCCGACCAGTCCTAACTCCAACCTCCTAATGCTGAGCGCCAAGCGAGGCAGTTGCTTGAAATGCATGTAAATTATTGGTCATGCTCATAGCATATTATTATATTAGATATGATTACAGGCAAAATCTGTATTATTATAAGTTCACGTAAATTAATATTACAGTTCAAATTTATTACACAATGAGCATGAAAATCAACAAACCCACTGTTACGTGTATGTAATTTAATTACCTGTGTATTAGTTTTAATTCTTTTTTATTTTAATTTTGTTTCATTACATTTTATTGTAATGATAACTTTTATTGGATTCGAATCTCTTTTCGGAAAATTCACTTGACCTGATTAGAATGTAACGGTTACTTAAGCACTATTTTTAGCTCACCTTGGTTCATAGATTTTGTAAACATCGAGTGAAAACGATTGGCTATTACCAAGGTCATGTTCTGCTTGCGTGATAGCTATAATTTGTAAACAACTTTTTTTATTGAATCTTTTAGTAAGATTCGTTAGGTTCTTTCAAGGCGTACGTATCTATTGGCTGTGCGCTTTAACTCCGTTGTTTCATCGGGGTGACCACGTGGTGGCCCACGTGGTCTAACATTGAGGGTTTTAATATTCATTCTCAGAGTTTTTCAGTCAGACGTATCTTACACCATGAACGTACAAGTTGTTTCTATTGCTGATGCCAGCTTGTTCTGAAAATCATCTATTATTTTTGGAATTTAATAATTTATTCTCTAGAAAACTACACAAGTGCTCTTTTTCATAAAAGTTCTGGGACAAAGACATACAGTGGAAATTTATGTTGGAATTCTAAACGGGAACATTATAAATTGTTATTCAACGAGGATCTGTTGCCATCAGTACAACGACCTCATCTGACATCATCGCCTTCCATATTGGAATTTCATCGAGATTCGAACCTGGATTCAATTAGAACTGTTTAGTGTTAGGACTTATATTTTTCAATTTTAGGATTAATTTTTGGATTATATTGACAAACCGTAAGTCCTATTTCATATTTTTATCTTGTTTTTTAGGGAAATAAATTATTTTGTTAAAATTTACAAAGCTTGTTGGCTTCACTTTTTTCTTTTGTTACTTTTGTACGAGCCTACAGGTAACAAAAGAAAAATTTGGGTTGCGCGTCCTTGGGATATATGAATTGTGTCTAAATATTTCAGAAAATTGTTTTTTGAAATTTAAATTTATCTAGTTTTTAAATCCCAAGCACTATTTTACATTTTGTTTGAAATCTTTACTGAAAACAACAGGCTTTTTTTCACAATATCACCAAAAGTAGAGAATTGTTTGAATTTTACCGAGGAGTGTTTGGAAATTTTGAAAATTGAAGTCCAGCTAAAAAAGTTGGAATTAGAGATAAGACAGGTTCAGTTTCAGATAGAAAAGATACAAAGGGAAACAGAAATGGATGTAATGGAGTTACAATTTAAAGAAAAAAGGGAAGAAATGCAAAGGCTATTTGAAGAAAGAGAAACTGAAAGACAAATGCAATTTGACAAAGAAAATTTAGATATGCAAACGCAAAGACAGAATGATGAAAGGGAATTCCAAATTAGAATGAAAGAAGTAGAGCTGACAAAAGGAAAACACTCCCCTACTTTTGATGTTTATAGAAATATCAAGCTAGTGCCCACTTTCAGAGAAAAAGAAGTAGATAGATACTTTCCTCGTTTTGAAAAAGTTGCTGAGAATCTGAGGTGGCCAAGGGAGCATTGGACTATATTATTACAATTTGTACTAATGGCAGAGCTAGTGATATTTATTTTTCACTGTCACTGGAGCAGAATGCTGACTATGATGTGGTTAAGGACTGTATTTTGAAGGGTTATGAGTTTGTCCACGAGGTTTATCGGCAAAAAATCAGGAATTCTAGAACATCAACTCACCAAACCTATGTCGAATTTACATGGGAACAAGCACAACAATTTGATAGCTGGTGCTCTTCTAGAAAGGTTAACAAAGATTACGAAAGTCTCAGACAACTCATGTTAGTTGAAGAGTTTAGGAACTGTGTCCATAGTGACATTAGGATGTATCTTTACGAGCATAAGATTGAAACCTTGGAAAATGCTGCTCCTGCCGCTGATGAGTATTCCTTAACTCATAAAGTTCCTGTTGTGGGCAAATCATTCACTCAGCAGTCTACCGAAAGAAAGGATTTCAGCCTAATACGATTCCTTCTAAAACTCAACCTGGCACAACTTCTAAAAATCAAGCTTCTGATAAACTTGATTCAAAATTCTTGTCTATTCCTACGTGTACCTATTGCAAGAAAAAAGGACAAGTCATTTCTGATTGCTTCAAATTGAAATATAGGCATCAGAATTAAGATATGCCTATCCCAAATGCTCTTATTTCTAAGAGGTCAAGGTCACGGTCATGTATTGAAAGCAATACATTTGTTGGGTCTAACAAACCCCAGTCTAATTTTATTATGGAGAATTATGAACCATTCATGTCGAAGAGTTCTATACCACTCTTTCGTGATTTGGCCAATCCTATCCCTATTAAAATTTTAAGGGAAACAGGATCTTCTCAGAGTCGTTTATTATCAGGTACTTTGCCTTTTTCTGAGAAGTCCTGTTCTAATGAGAGTGTTCTCATTCATGGAATAAGGTGCGGCTTTGTTAACGTTCCTTTCCATTCTGTAAATTTGTCATCAGACTTAGCTTCAGGACCTATGACAGTCGGTATAATGTCTTCTTTACCCGTTGAGGGCATTCATTTGTTGCTAGGCAACGATCTGGCTGGAGACAAGGTTGTGGTTAATCCATTTGTAACTGACAAGCCTTCTTTGGATCAGAAAGTTGATCCTATTGAAAAAGAATACCCTGATTTATACCCAGCTTGTGCAGTTACCAGAGCTATGGCAAAGAAAGCTCTTGAGAATGATTTTGATAAGAAAAGTATTCCTTTAGCTGACACATATATCGGTCAGGCTTTTGATGAGGTCACTTTCACTCCTAATTTGGATCAATCAAAACGTATTGATCACAGTGATCCTTTTTTAAATACTGATTCTCTTTTATCTAATCAGGGTGACAAACGACAATCACTTGTCGTCGAACAGGAAAAAGATCCTGAGATCTCATGTTTGTTTCAGAAGGCCATTAGTGAAACGGAAGCCACTGAAGTACCTGTCTGTTATTTCATTAAAAATAAGATTCTTATGGGAAAATGGGGACCTACCGAGGTACCTGGTGGTGAAGAGTAGTCAGTGAACTATCAGATTGTAGTTCCAAAATTTTACAGACAGGAAATACTTAGTTTGGCCCATGAAACTCCTCTGGCTGGTCATTTAGTGATAAATAAAACTTACCACAAGATCTTGACGCACTTTTATTGGCCAAAAATCAAAAGTGATGTTTGTAAATTTTGTAGATCTTGTCATACTTGTCAAATGGTAGGAAAACCCAATCAGAAGGTACCTAAGGTTCATCTGCAATCAATTCCTGCATTTGACGAACCATTTAGAAGAATTATAGTAGATTGTGTTGGTCCCTTACCTAAGACCAAGTCAGGCAACCAATACTTGTTGACCATTATGTGTGCGTCAACAAGATTCCCAGAGGCAATTTGTTTGAGGAATATTAAAACCAAAACCATAGTAAAAGCTTTGATAAAGTTTTTTTTACTCAATTTGGCCTTCCCAAATCTGTCCACTCTGGTCAAAGGTCAAATTTTATGTCTGGAATTTTCCAGCTAGTTATGCCTGAATTAAGCACTCAGCAATTCAAGTCAAAAGTGAAGTTATGGTTTCACAGAACCCTAATTGGGGGAACATTTGAGTCTTGTGATGGAGTTCATTCTCTCTTGCTCATTCTTTAAAATTTTCTTCAAATTAGATTTTACGGTCCTGACAAAGTAAAGAAGAAAATGAATGAGTTAAATTATAATAATAGTACTCTGATCTAAATAAATTAATGGAGTACTAGTATATTGAAAGAGATAGCCAGGTAAATCATGCAATTAATTTAGTTGTACCTATCCCACCAACTGAGGATTTAAGTGAAGAAATTCAATCGGACTCTGTTGATCTTGGAGCAACAAATCTTCTGAATTCGAAAAGTGTGAAAAACTGGACCAGAAACTTTTACATTTGCAACAAGAAGAAAGGAATGAACTTAAACAGTTATTATTGGCATATGAGCACTTGTTTCCAGATATTCCTACGAGGACAAACAATTTGTTTCATGGCGTTAAAATTGTAGAGTCAAAACCTGTGAAACAACACCCATACAGGATGAACCCTCTGAAACAGGAATACTTGAAAAAGAAAATTCAGTATTTGCTGGAGAACGATTTCATATAGCCCAGTAAAAGTGATTGGAGTTCACCATGTATACTTGTCCCGAAACCGGATAAAACTTTCCGTATGTCCACTGATTATAGGAAGGTGAACAGTGTGACAAAAACATATTCATTTTCATTACCAACAATCGATGACTGTATTGATAAAATTGGAAATGCCAAGTACGTCTCCAAATTTGACCTTCTGAAAGGATTTTGGCAAATTCGACTAGCGGAAAGAGCATTTGTGACTCCAGATGGACTCTATCAATATAAAGTAATGCCGTTCGGGATGAAGGGATCTCCAAGTACTTTTCACCGCTTGGTAAATATGATTAGCTCTGGTCTAGATAATTGTGATGCTTACATCGATGATGTCATCATCTACAACGACACCAGGAAAGAACATCGAGCCACGATTCGGAAATTCTTTGACAGACTCACTGATGCAAATTTGACAATGAATTTATCTAAAAGTGAGTTTTGCCGTGCTTGTGTAACGTTTCTAGGACATATTGTGGAACATGGTCAAGTTAAACCTATAGATGCTAAGGTCAAGGCTATCTCTGATTTCCCCGTGCCTGTCAGTAGAAAGCAACTGTTGCGATTTTTGGGTATGGCCGGATACTATCGGAAATTTTGTTCCAATTTGTCTAATATTGCTGAACCCCTGACAAACTTGTTACGTAAGAAAAATAAGTTTCTTTGGACTGAAAAATGTCAGGAGGATTTTGATAGGTTAAAAGTCATACTCAAAAGTGCGCCGGTTCTCACAGCTCCAAATTTCAATCAATCTTTAAAATTATCTGTTGATGCAAGTGATGTTTGGGTTGGGGCAGTATTGATTCAAGAAGATAGAAATGGTGTTGATCACTCAGTGTGCTATTTTTCTAAGAAATTAAATAAAAACCAAAGAAATTACTCAACAATCGAGAAGGAATGTTTGGCTTTAATATTGGCATTACAGCATTTTGAAGTTTACATTAGTTCAGCTCCTTCTCCGGTTGTTGTGTTTAGTGATCACAACCCCCATACTTTCATCGACAAGATGAAAAAAAAAAATCAAAGATTATTAAGGTGAAGTTTGTTTTTACAAGAATATAATCTTGATATCAGGCACATCAAGGAAAAAGACAATTTGATTTCAGATGCACTTTCCCGTGTATAGAAATATTATTTCATTTACACTTTGCATAATTCATAAGAGTTTTCTTATGTAATTTTGTTTTACTTCATGTATAATTAACATATGGTAACATGAAAGCTTTATTACATAAATCTTTCTTTTTCTTTATGGGGGAAGTGTTACGTATATGTAATGTAATTACTTGTGTGTTAGTTTTAAATTCCTTTTTATTTTAATTTTGTTTCATTACATTTTATTGTAATGATATTTTCATTTGATTTGAATCTCTTTTCGGAAAATTCACTTGACCTGATTAGAATGCTACGGATGCTTAAGCACTATTTTTAGCTCACCTTGGTTCATAGATTTTGCAAACATCGAGTGAAAACGATTGGCCATTACCACGGTCATGTCTTGCTTGCGTGATAGCTCTAATTTGTAAACAACTTTTTTTATTGAATCTTTTAGTAAGATTCGTTAAGTTCTTTCAAGGCGTTCGTGTCTATCGGCTGCGCGCTTTTACTGCGTTATTTCATCTGGGTGACCACGTGGGCCACCATGTGATCTAACATTGATAGTTTTAATACTCATTCTCAGAGTTTTTCAGTCAGTCGTATCTTACACCATGAACGTACAATGTGTTCCTATAACTGATGCCAGCTTGTTCTGAAGTTCATCTATTATTTTGGAATTTAATAATTTATTCTCTAGAAAACTACACAAGTGCTTTTTTTATAAACGTTCTGGGACAAAGACATACAGTGGAAATTTATGTTGGAATTCTAAACGGGAACATTATAAATTGTTATTCAACGAGGATCTGTTGCCATCAGTACAACGACCTCATCTGACATCATCGCCTTCCATATTGGAATTTCATCGAGATTCGAACCTGGATTCAATTAGAACTGTTTAGTGTTAGGACTTATATTTTTCAATTTTAGGATTAATTTTTTTGGATTATATTCACAAACCGTAAGTCCTATTTGATATATTTTATTTGTTTTCTAGGGAAATAAATTATTTTGTTAAAATTTACAAAGCTTGTTGGCTTCACTTTTTTCTTTTGTTACTTTTGTACGAGCTTACACGTAACAACCACAAGAACAACAACAAAAAAATGACATGTACAGCTTCCCATTTTATATAGCACCGATGGCACAAACTTGTTCAACTCTATCACTGAACTTAACTCTGAAAGTGGTATAGAGTTTTGTAGCTCATTATCACTCAGTGCTGAACTGTTTGACAAAAGACATGAAAATTGCATCCTACTTTTAAACTGCCTGTACTTATTCACTATGCATATTAAATACACAAGCTCTACAAGAAAGATAATTATTAATGTCTTTACATATGTAACGTTATAATACTCGCACTTACATGTGCAAATACAGGGAAAAATATACATTATCTGTGTATTTCATCTGTAGTTTTGTATCTTTATTATTGAAAAAGTTCAATTATATAAAAAAATATTCTTCCCTTGCTCGACCACATAGACGTGGGTCTGTTAAAACTTTATATCCAATTAGTGAAAATAACACATACAATAGGGAACAGCTGAAAATCATCCAGTCAATTAACACTACAATTAAGTTTATAACCCTTAAAATATGTAATGAATGTTCACTACGCCTTGCAGTTTCTTATTATTTATTCTAGTATACGTCGGTCATCTGATGTCCACTTATGAGCTTACAAAGACAGTCACCTGTCAAGTTCATTACCTGTTCAGGTGTTACTTGCTTAGAATATTGAGAAATACATCCCAGCTCCTTTCTGTTTCGATGAAGTATGGGTTTGATATCACATTTTCAGCTGTCCATGGAAAATTGAAATGAGATTTTTGCACCATCCCCATTGCCATAACCGTTGCAAAAAAGTTTAAATTTCTCAGGTGTGACAAGCTTCCATTTTCTCATGCATCTCTTGTCAATCATGTCTGTGCCAATTATATTCTTCTGCGCATAACGATTAATTTGATCTTTCAAGAAATCCTGATAAAAACAGGCTTAAAAGGTCCATAGACTTGGTATTCTCCATTTCTACATTTAATTTTGGAATACCTATGAACAGTGGGTTGATCGGTACACCGTCAGGTTTGCCCCATCCAGCATGTAAAACGAAAGGTCAATATCGTTTCATGTCTCAAAAGCCCACAGTCCAGTAACATGTCCCCAGCTCTAGTCATCTTCAAAACTTTCAAATAACTATCATCATCGCAATCATCAGCCTGTATGTGCGAATGAAATCATTATCTAAAGGTGAACAATGTTGGGAGTCAGATATTTTGACTATTTAACTCTAATGTATCTGGGTTACAGAGAGTTGTAAGTCCCAGAGTTACAGAAATTTACGGAATTATACCGAGCTAATCACTCCTGATGTCTTCAAAACAGATTCAGTCACTAAAACATGTACACTGTGTTCCAGAAGAAGCACGAATTTGGTCTGAAACTCAAACAACATGACAGTATTACTGACCCCTGACGACCATTGGATTAAAAATTTTAAATCAATGAACGAAATAACTAAGTTTTATACATTTAACACATCATTGAGGCTTTTCGTTGTTTAAAACGGTAATAGGGTACAAACTGCAAGGGGTGAGGTGGTGGGTGAATTACCTATCTGGTGTACTACTGCATCAGTAGTCTAGAAGAAATCTCACCCAAGATACATCACTACATATCAACTGACTTACATTTTAGTGAAACATTTTTTATTTATTCCAATCGCAATAAATGAAGAATAATTTAACATTATAGCACTCCATATTGGTAGAGACTAAATATTAATTCCGGACAGCACTTTGATAATGCCAATCATGTTAATGAGTACTGGATTCAGTGCATCGTAGACAAGATTAACAATTT
Organism: Megalonaias nervosa; assembly: GCA_016617855.1. Lineage (NCBI taxonomy): Eukaryota > Metazoa > Mollusca > Bivalvia > Unionida > Unionidae > Megalonaias > Megalonaias nervosa. Next base: position 52,776 of record JAECUM010022315.1, on the reverse strand, counting down.
AACATTGTACTTTCAGGGGAACACTTTTTAGCTTACGCGTAAAGCGCATTCTATTTATGAAACAATAGTATAAGAGAGATAACCTAGTGTACAGTGTACAATATAAGGTTAACAGAGGTTTTGGTCCTTTCCAAGTCTGGTCTTGTCAGGATTCGGACCCTGAAGATTTTGGTCCCCAGCAAAATATGTAAAACCTGATTTTTCAACTGTATTGAAGAATATTGTCTATTTTTATATAGAGTTTAATACTGCACTTGTTAATTCTTTGAAATTCTTTATTATTTTTTGTGCTAATAAATAACAAGGATTAATAACAGTACAAGAGTAACTATAATACATTTGAAGAACATTGAGTGAAAATAAATAAGGGGATGCACGCGACAAAATATAAAAAAACTTTTGTTATTTCTCTGCTCGCTGAAAATAAATTAAGTCAGAAATTTAAATGACCAAAAAATTCATATGCTACTTGTAAAATAAATAAATAAATAAATATATATATTTTGTGTGTTGCTTTGTAATGCTTATCACAATTTCAGATAGTTTCAAGTTTAAAAACATCGGTTTTCTTAGTGAAATAATGATGCAGTTGAGTTGAGGTGCAACACCTACACTGACTTCATGCAAGTCTGTGGATTATATATGACCCCCGGCTGATGGTGAAAGCTGTAAACCCAGTAGGTTGGTTCAATCCAGGGAGACGACAATGGATAATGGAACTCGACTGTCTCGTGTCTGCACACAGTCCTACGTAGAATATTAAGAGGGAAAGGGTGATGTGGAGAAACCAGTCTGCTCTTGTCAACAGAAGGGTACATTCTGCCTTTAGTACCGTTGGGTAACTGAAAAGGCACTTGGTTTCCTGGGCATGAATACCTGGCCTCAAACCACAATTAGCTCCCCTCATGGTTGACCAAAATCAGGAAAATATTCCGAAAAAAATAGCAGCAAGTTCATTGTAATGTTCGACAACTGACTGGTTTTGAAATGATACAAGCCATGCTCATGTTAACAGACTAGACTACAGAGTTTACAAAACTTTCTAGATTGTTAACATTTTTAGAACGAAGACAGTGATATGAAAACTGCCACCTAACTGCACGTCAAGCCAAGAACGTTTTTGGTACTTTCATTTACTCTGTTTACAGTATTAATACACAAAAAATGAGACGGTCAACCCGTGATGAAACCTTCTGGGGTTCAGCTTAAATATGTGAAGGGTCTCTGATGAACGAGTGAGGCAAAGAGACACCGTGGATGTAGTAACACATGTACATATATCAATGGGTTTTGAAGGGTATAAGCCCACTAGATTGATACAATACAAGTAAACAACTATAGATCGTGCTACTCAAGTGGCTCGTGTGGCTGCATATAACCCCAGCTAATATATATATATATATATATATATATATATATATATATATATATATATATATATATATATATATATATATGGAAGGAACTACGTGGAAAAACGGGTCAAATCTTGTCACAAGAGGGACATTTGCACCTGTGGCACTGGAGTTGAGTTTGTCTAACAGTGAGGGCAACAAAAGAAACAAGTGGTTAAGCCAGCGTGAGTAATCAGTTGAAGAACCTGGTATCTGATCTTGGCTGACTCGCGCAGCCTTGGCGGAAGTGTTACTTTTGGTAGCAGAAGGACACAGGCATGCCAGCTTACCTTAACGTAGATCGTCAGTCCGTCTCCCTTGATCAACGGTATTGTGCTATTTGGATTCCTCAAAATGTTACCATATTATCCGACTATTTGGATTTCATTTGTTATTGCAGAATTCATGCTTGTAGTGGGTCTGTACTAGATCTCGTTAATAACATCGTTAAAGCGAGAAAATACAGATTCGGAAAAAGACCAGAAAAAAGCGGCTCGTAAATCGTGTTATTGAAATCGGGGCATTGCATTTGGGAAATATTGTACAGGCCAAGGACTAAACTCTTGCCGTCAGGCAATATTTTGACAGAAAAAAATGTACTAGTTGTTGGCATCGGGATCTCAAGTTTGTACTGTATTGAACTGCAAACATTTTAGAGCATACATTAATGAAACTATCTACCTTTATGCACCTTAAAGGGTTGCACATTCCAGTAATATTTCCTTCCTCCACACGATACTCTCATTCATTAGCGTAGGAATATAACCAGTGGATAACGGGTTAGATCCTTGTCCATACCAAACTGATAAACAGTTGACTCTTTTTGCAACAACAGAACTAGTCCGTGTATTGTCGCCTACTCCAATGGTGTGACGATTTATCAAAATAATAGATCTGATCAAACAAAAGAAAACAATCAAACATTCGAATATCATTTTCAATTATAAATTTTAACGACTAAAACTTGCTAGTGTGGACTTGTTTTTGAAAACCTTTACATCGCCAGTAAGCTTTTTGTTTAATATTGTCACAACATCGCAACTCTACAAACTTATTAAAATTACTATAGACCCTTTCTCTTACATCCAGTACTGGACATCCGAAACCTTCTTGCATGTTAACCAAAGCAACATTATACGTATGCGAAAATAAACTTTTCGATTGTATATATATATATCTGATTAATATTTATGGTTGGGTCGGTTCTAATGTACGTGATATTTAAAGACTCCTAACGAATCCAAATGTTTTCTTTATTGGCGAGTGGATTTGTAATTATCTTGAAGGACATTGTTTAACGTGTAACAGACGACAGAGTGTGAGCGCACAGCTATCTAAGATGTTTGACATGGGCGTGGAAGTGACAAACGGATAATAAGCTATACGCAGCAAAACATTACTCCATATGTTATCTTTATAAAGCAAATGTAATTTATGCTTGCATGAAAAGGATGACTGGTTCTCGTTTCATTTTATTTTAAAAAATTATTATATTTTAGTGTTTCACTTTGCTTTATCGATAACGTCACAAATAAATTTATTACCCAATAGAGGTATATCATAGGGTAAGTACATCGTTTCTACATATATCTATATATATGTGTGTGTGTGTGTGTGTGTGTGTCTCTCTCTCTCTCTCTCTCTCTCTCTCTCTCTCTCTTTGTGTCTGTGTGAGGAACACAGCGAAGAAATATTAATTAAGTTCAGCTTCATGCCATGACTGAATGATGTAAACCCGTTACAATATATGTTCACTTCTTAACTTCTCATGTCGATTATCCTAGAAATCGCCTTTAATTGCGATATTCACATTTGCGTAGGTTCATTTAGATCAGGAGCGGGTTCCGGTGTTTACCCTTTGAGGAACGTGCTAAGTATTTGCCTATGAGTATCACTTAGATTAACGACAAATTGTCATGTACTGCGGGAACCAACCCGGAAGTCGTATATGTTTAGTCTGAAAGCATATTTTCATTAGCCGGATAAAAGATGACATCGTTTCCCTTTGCTCACAGTAAATAGCTAAAATCATGATTATCTTGGAACAATCAATGTAAGCAAAGATAGTCTTCTAATTAGATAAAAATGTGGCTAGGTGGTTTAATTTTAAGCGTGATCATCCATTTAATATAGTTTTAGAGGAAGATGTTAGTTAACGGAGTAATTGTATCTTGACATATGATAGAACATTTTACCAGCTATTAGCATGCACGTTGATATGATGATGAAAGTAAGTAATTGAACAGTTTGAAATTTATAAGGACAGTTTTATCATCATGCGGTCCTTCAATCAACTATGATGAAAGCAAATAGAAAACCCTTTAAATTATACCTTTATATTATACAATAAAGATGAAGGTAGACCTATAGATCTAGAAAATATATAATTTTCAATTGATAATAAATTATTTTTAAAATGAATATATATTAAACATACCAGCAATTATAATCCAGTCCTGCGTCCATGAAAACAGACGAAAAAGGATGTAAAGCACACAAAATATAGTTGAAACACAAATCAAAATTATCAAATACATACATCTAATGTTTATCTGTTTTTATAACATCTTGATAGAAATTATTCGGAAAAAAAAGTTATATAACTGTCAATAATCACGGCATAGATTTAATGTTGAGAAGATGTAAAAAGAAAAACCGTACCTTTCAGACCCACAAAGCAACATACACATATCTCGAATGTCGGAAAATGAAATTGTTGATGCATTAGACTGTAAATCACTCCCCACCGTAAATCGCTCTCATTAGATCGTTTTAAGTTGGAACTTCACCGCAAAATGCTCCAATGACGATGTAGAGCTTTCTGCGGTGAAAGTTACTCACGCTCCGGAAAATGCTCCAAAAACGTTACCAGTTTGAATATATTTAGATTATGGTCAACCACTTAATGAACGACAATCGAATCACATTATGACGAAATATATTGATTTAAATCGATATTCTATATTTGCTGTTTTTATACCCCTCGCGAAGCGGATGCTAGTTAGGAATCCCTTTTTCCTTTCGAACGCACCATCCTATATTGCACGCTGTTGTCGCCATCGTATAATCGCTATAGTAGCATTGTATCGTTGTCATCGTAGCATCGTGCATAACAGGACGAAGATACGATGATAGCCCTAACTAGATTTCATACCTCCCACATGATTTGACTTTTTGTAATGAAACTTTATGAAAGTTACAACTACTAACTTTAGATGTACATATTCTCGTGAACTTTCATGACTTATAGACCGAGTTATGTGTTATTGAACATATATTTCTTCAGAAAAAAACAAAAAACCTGCAGCTAGCTCATCAACATTAACTATAATGTTGCTATTTATTCAAATAACAGCTGCAGTCGCAGTTATGTATGCAATAACTTGATGCCTGAAACTTTTCTTGATCGACCATATACGATGCGAACTTTATTAGACAGTGCAATAACTGCATATACTGCTTTCATCTTAGTTCTCACAGAAAAGAAGTCAGCTTGCGAGGGTCATCCAAGAATTAGCAAGACTTTGAATTTGTACCGGACATACATAGAACTAGAAGTAATTACGAATCTATTACCAGCATGAGGTTAGGGGTCACTCACTAGGACACATAAACAATTAATAGACTCGATTTCTTAATTTTGAGAAAGAAATAAAATACTAATTTGTTGTTTACTCACCATCACCACCACCCAACAATAACTGCGAAAAATACAATAATTATGACATCGAAGTGATTGTGTGGGTGATTTGGATTTTTAACGTAGCTTTAACAATTTTTCAGTTATAACGTTACTACGTATGCAGTGTGGCAGTTTATAGTGATGTCTATCACTGAGGCATCATGCCGCAGACATGTAGTATCATGTCCCACCCAGTCGCATTATCCTGATACCAGGCCGACCAGTCCTAACACTAACCTCTGAATGCTGAGCGCCAAGCGAGGCTGCTGCAAAAACCATTTTTAAAAATAAGTCTTTGGTATGACTCGGCCGAGTTTCGTACACGCGACCGCACGCATCTGAGACGGATGCTCTAACCACTTAAGCCACTGGAGCAGTCTCGATGCGAAATAAATGCAATAATTATGACGCGAAAGTGGTTGCTTTAATGCATGTAGTATAACAGTTATGACATGAAAGTTATTAGATGATGGATTACATGCAAAAATTATGACACTAAAGAGAATGTATGATGGATTACATGCAAAAATTATTACATGAAAGAGATTGTATGATGGATTACATGCAAAAATTATGACACGAAAGAGATTGCATGATGGATTACATGCAAAAATTATGACACAAAAGAGACTGTATGATGGATTACACGCAAGAATTATGACACGAAAGAGATTGTATGATGGATTACATGCAAAAATTATGACACGAAACAGATTGTATGATGGATTACGTGCAAAAATTATCACACGAAAGAGATTGTTTTGTGACATAATACCATTGTTATGACATGAAAGTTATTGTTTGATGATTGTTTTACTTAATGCTTGTAGTTTTTAACTGTTAATAATTATAACCACATGACAATCATTTTTTGTTAACTGTTTTCGCCTTCATGTTTGATATGCTATCTCCGTAAGTTATTCTTTCTTCACCTAACTGATAATGACAATTACATATTTACTTTTCAACGCTTTTGCATTCAACTTAAACGTGGATCCCATATTGCCATTCGGCCCACGGGTAATAATTAACATTCTGTTGTTGCTTTGGAACGTGGTGCTCATTCCTTAAAATGATACCTATCGTAAACGGGTCAAAATTATTATATAAATGTTTATGCGTCCAACATGTTAGACTCACTATTGGATGATAATTATATTTTAGTTAGATTCATTGTTTTTTTCCTCTAGACAGTATATCTGGAAAAGAAATTCCTGTCAACTTAGTAGTGAACATATTTTCCTTTGGGGTTTTATATTTGTGTCTCTCTTGCGTTAGCGAATAGCGAGACGCTTCACTCACCTTATTGATTGTCGTGCTGAGTGACAGTAAAAATCATATAGCAGTTATCTTCTCAGCTACGAAGCATGAACCCATAACTTTTTTTAAATTGATGCTCTACAATGACCACTATCTTTTTCTATTTAAGATAATCTGTGGAACAAGATGACATATTAATCACCAATATTGATTCCAAACAACTTCCCAGTATCAATAGTTTTAATGCAGCAGCTACCATCGGACGCCTACCAGACGCAATTGAGAAATTTCAAGAAGGTTTAGAGAGAGCTAAACGCTACATCTAAGAAATGCATGAGGTAGTAGGAGTGGTTGTAAAAGTTTCCCAGGTTCTCGACGAAAGAACCACAGAGGCAATTAAGAAATTTTCAAAAATAAAACCACCTAAGTATTCAATGACGAAACAAGATCATTAATGTTGTATAGAAGATACTGTCATATGAGCCTTGAAAATCCTATCTGTGCCGCTATGTACAGATCCTGAATTGGAAAGAATTACTTTTTAAAATACCACAGAGGGAATATAATACCAATACAGACGTTGATTGGCCTCCACTGGTATATAAAACGTTATTTGGAAGTTAAAAACTGCCGGTAGAATATGGATTCTTTTTAGAAACACATGTAATAAATTTGTGATCGGGGGGCCCTGAATAAGACATAAGATTGTGGAACGACTACATACAAAGATACGAATGTCCTCATAGACCCCAAATTGCAAGGAACCATCTTCGGTAGGACCAGCCTCCTCATGGAGGACGTGGTCACACTGGGTTTAAAACCACAGGGTTCAAATGCTTGCATGTGGACCAACAAGAGGTAAATGGAAAGGGGAATCGGCTGTAAACGTTCGCGCGGTGACGAACGCGTCAGAAGTTTTTAATTAGACCGCATTGATTGTCACCGACTGCTTACCAATGGTATCATGGACGGGGACGTTTCGCTTGTTAATAAAAGAACTTTTTGAAGATAACGATGATGTAAATAACAACGACGAAGTGTACTAGTGCACTTACTGTTTAAGCTAAATCAATGCTGCAACGCAGTTTGCTGTTGCAAATACCATTCCGAGCGTTACCTCGATGAATACAATCTCATCAATGAAACGAGACTTTTATGTGACTTTCTCTGCAACAACTACATCAGGTGTATCCCGCACACTCGAGATTGCACTAGCGTTGTTGCACGAGGATTAAAACTGGCCTAATATTGATCACGACTGTTCGGTGGCCTTCCCGCGAATAACTTGTTTGTATTTTCAAGGGACGATAACACAGCCTGGAATGTTATTGAACTTCCCTCTGGCGCATACGACATTATATCAATTAATGATGAGATCTGACGGAGAATTTCGTTGATGACCAGCAAAGGTAATGATATCTACATACTTGTGCACGAGCCCTCTATCCCCTTGGCTGTCTCATTTTAATCCCCACAGTATATGTTTAATATTAAACAGTCGCTAAGATAAGTTCTCGGTTGGTCAGATGACATTTTTGAGGACAATCGATTTTTACCTATGGGAAACACTATCGCGCCAGTTATTATCAATGTGACCACACTATCAGTGGCGGTTTCGAAAGCAGAGCTTCAGCAAGTGTTGCATCGCAGGGTTTGGATTTTATCTGGATTCCCCCTCCCCCCCCCCCTCAAATGCTCCACCAGTTTTTCTGCTGTTGATTACTTTCACTCCTGTGTGTCCTCATGCAATAAGTTTTTATTGACACACCTTCGTTTTCATCTTGTGGACTTTACCGGGCTCATCTTAGACCTGTATTGGGTAACCTAGACTCTGTACATTAAAGATCAACTTGACATTTAAATATAATGATATCTGTACGTGGACGTGAGAGACCACAAATGGCGGTTACAGTTACAATTCCATGAACAGCAACAATACCAGCTCCAGTTTGTAAAATCATCAATGAAGCCGCGCAACAAATTCTAGTTGATTCATTTATTGCAAACGTAACAGTAGGAAGTGGAATATGGATGTGGTCTAAGAATGAGCATGAGTGACGTATTGATCCAAACCGACATTGTATAATCAATGATATAATTTACTAACTGAGCCTATCCCACGTTTGACATGGCCGAGCCTATGTTCGCAGACGAAAGTGTCCAAAATTTCCAGTTTTATATGTCACCTGCTAAATACCTCAATTAACACAAACACAAAAAAATAGAATTACATCTGCATTACACATCTTAGTATTTTCTTCCGTTTGAGGCCTTCTCGGAAATTGAGGGAAAACTTATATAAGACGCCGTCGCCGTTAGCAATTACCCACCCCATCCCACCCCACCCCCGCGTACAAATGTTGAATTATTCATTACTGTCATTATGGCGTTGTTCAGCACGATATCTCATAGATAGAAAAGAGACGAAGCAATTCTTACCAACGTCGACATTACCACAGATAATTAACTCATTAAGCCGATACAGCATGATTTCGCGAGTTCCTTTGGTCCGTTTATAATGTCTCACAAAAGATGGATCGAATCGTGCAGATCGTAACACGTATACCAAACATCAACTTACGCAAGCTTCTTTCGTAGCAACACAACCTACTGCTGTGCCTGGTGTTGGTGGCGCGTCTAATTTGTGTTACGTCAATGATTATAATCTTTTATTAGCACAGCGTCAACGACAACTTCATTGGGATTCTTTACTGTTTTCTTGTGTGATTTCTTTCAGTTATATATTTGGATTTTGTAGAGAAGTGCGCAAAGGTTATTTTCAGGGCAAAACATACATTTGTGTTATTTCGAAAGGATAACAGCAATGATGAAAATTTGGCATGATGAGGGCGTTGATGATGATGGCAAAGCTGAGTGGACTAAATTGACATCATTGACAGCCGCAGAAACGCGTTTGTTAGTGTTTATGGACAATAGGGGCACGTCACCACTATCACTCGCATGAAGCCAATGTTCAATAGTATGTGGTCGACACGCGCTTTCATGCACGTGTAACTGCCATTACGACTATGTTTCAAATGTATTGATGTGATTCTCTCTGATAAGAAGGATACATGTTGCCTGATGAAGCCTAATGAAAAGCCTATGGAAAACTAGTAATGATTTTAACCGAGTAATTGAACCTGTAATGTTTCCAAATAATAACGTCTTGTCAGGAAGCCCAAATTCGCTTGTGAAGATAAGGAGCACAATAAAACAATGATTGTGGGGTCAAGAAAAGCTTTCTCTCTGGCCAGTTTCAGCGATTCTATACGTCAATGAAAGACAAACTGTGTCAGTTTGACTAGAACATGGCACTTGATATTTCTACAAATACGTCTTCTAAATGCAACTTGCCAATACGAAATTACAGATTGCCTACATATTGCGATAAGAATTGAAGAATCAGAGCAGCAATTGGCTTAAAACCATATTTCGACCAAGAACATTTGTTTTTTTAAGTTCTATTTACATACAATGTAATGTGGTGCCCTGATGTAAACAATATTCACGGGTTTGAGATAACAGATAGTCTAAAAAGGCGGATATCAGCTTTATAAGATCGCTTGCACAAGATATGATACGCAAATGGAATAAACAGACAAAATTTACATTGATAATTGAGGACGGGCGGTATCACGGTTCCCACAACTTTTTTCTTAAAGCGCGCGGACGGCATGGATTGAAAATGGGTTTTATGTTTATTTTCATCAATTTCTTTGCGTTTTGTAAATAGAATGTAGTTTTAGAATCTATGCAGTAATTTATGGATAATAGTGTCCTTATCATCGCGCAGAAAACAATGCTCTGTGTGCATCTGTTAAGGACGATTAGATGCAATGTTTCTTCATCAAATTATATCAGTTCGTAAATTAATTTAGCTGAGGGAGAAATAAAGACACAAATGCCTGCTTAGTTTCAATGTTATTTTATCCCCCCAAAAATTATGTCCATTAGAGGCGTACTTGACCTGATTCATTCTTTTGATATAACTAATCAAGTAAACAACAAGAAAATCAGGTAGTAAGTAATGAGCCATTTATATCAAACATCCCATATTCATTATCTGTAATGCTCTCACAAATAGCTAATAATGCATTTATAAGAGCAAAATGAACGGAAAGGCAGCTTGCTATTAAATACACCAAGGCACTTGCAATCTGACATAAGTGATCTTAATAGAGGGATGGTCATCAAAGTGACTTTTTATTAAGTCTTATGGTAAACGACATGAAATAAGATACAAAACATGTTGCTATTTCTTTATGATGTTGTTTCAATACATGGATCATCGTTTTTATATAATCCTTAAAAGTTGCACAATATATGTTTTGAAAATATTAATGTCCTTATTATGTTAAACATGAAATTGTTAACGTTATTTCCACGGTTTTAATAACTTACTTTGATATCAACTCAAAGTAAGAGGCCACGCCAATTTGATATCAACAAAACACGTCTTTGTTTTTTGAAATACTTGTCGTACACGTAACTAAAGTGCCAGTGTCGGGTGGTCTGTGTAGTGGGGTTCAATTTAGTTATATTTTACCAGATGGGACCGAAATAACGCGCTCCTATTTGGAGCAGTCCTGTGGTCTTAATATTCAGTTTAAGACCATACAAACTAATGTGTGTGTGTGTGTGTGTGTGTGTGTGTGTGTGTGTGTGTGTGTGTGTGTTGGCTTTTTAACGTAGCTTTAACAATTGTTCAGACATATCGCCACGATGTCAGCAGTGTGGCAAGATAAAAAAATCAAAAGATTCAGTTCTTATAAAATGTGTCTATTACCAGGGCGAATTTTCAAATATACACAGATGTATCCAACAAATGCAGTCATGTATTGGCGCTGAAGTCTCGAGAGATCTTTTTAGATTTGAATGAATCACTTACTAGTTGTTTTTGTATAAATAATGAATTTCTTTTTTTTAAAAAAATATCAATAGTGAACAAATATATCAATAGTGAACAAGCTTTAATTGGTGCGATTCAAGAAAATTCGTCCTCATAAGCTAACTACCGGAAGACAGCTAAGTTCAAATCCCTTCAAGAAACTGACTAAGGTACATATCTAAGGTACTTGACTAAGGTACATGACTAAGGCACATCTCTAAGGTACGTGACATATGTACATGACTAAGGTACACGAGGGACATAGCTGATAAATTATCAGTTTAATAGAGCATTGAATAGAAGTGATGATTAATTCAGCATTAGATATTAAACCCAATGAGTTGTTGAAAACTGACTCAAGATCAAGTTAAGTTTCAAGAGCTTTGACTGATATTCAAAATCAGCTGAGTCCAATATTCAACGTTGAATTTTGATTTAGTCGTATTTTCAGCGGGCCTCAAAATGCAATCTTACATCATTAGTGTGGAATCCGTTTTACTTTGAGTTCTATGGCGCAACGACTATATGACGTAAAACACAATTCTCTCTGCATTGTCACAACACAGATGCCTCTTGTCAGGAAGCAGTCCACTTTACGGAAGCAATCTTCATCTTGGAGGTATGCGCAAATGAAATAAAATTCTTTGATATGTTAATAGTTCCGGGATTTATTCTAAATGTTCTAGAAAGTCTGATTTATGTCACATAACGCAATACTATCGAACATGCTACAGTCTGTTCCAAGTTAGACATGTTATAGTGAACAGACAAATTGAATTCAAGTATATATTGTGCGCATTAAACGACGAGAATTGTAGGCGTTTTATAATCCAGCGTGGTTGTTCTTGTCGGAGACAGATTCATATACGAAAATGGTCATTATAATAATAATGTCGTACAGTCGTTCTTATGAAAGGATTTACTATAAAATGAAGTCAAATTATGTTCACGCATGCGTAATGTACATCTTAGCATTCGCACTTAAACATGTATTAATTATTATACGTCGCAGTCAGTGTCTTCTTAATTGTTACGTGGAGTCGTCGAATTCTGTAGGATTATGTTACCAGGATAATGTGATCAATGGTGACGTTGGTTCGCTGGACGATACTGGTATACTAAATATTAAGGGCCGATGGTTCTGCACGAGCGTGTCTGTTGGATAGGGATGTTCTTGAGGGATCATTGGGCAGGCTAAGAGGAACGAACCACGTGATGTAGTTTCTTAGCAAATTTGGCAGGAGCTGTGGAATTACAATCTCGTGTTTATCACCTGGGTGTCACGTGGTAAATATCAGCATATATTTCAGTTTGAACCTAACATTTAATGACACTATATGTGTTACAATCAATTTAATAATTGCTGCTCAAACTTACATGGATCATGCTTGTTGATAATTCCATACATGCTGTGCTAAAATTGTTCATAGGTTTAACGTTGGGATGGTATCATGGGGACAAACGTTTATCGTGAGAGGTTTTTAAGTGACAAAGGATCGAAGTTTATGGGGATGAACGGGAATGGTAATCTTAAAATTTTATATACTATCCAAACACAAACCCCTACTATTCAATCTTAAGGGTAACAGAGTTTGTGTAGTGACCAGAACCCCTTATATAATAGCCAACACGCCGTGTGCAATGTCCAAATCACAGTCATCTTCTATCCAACACCTCACATTATACCATCAACACTCCTTGGGTAGTGACCAGTACCCAACATATAATAATACTACCAAATACGCCTTGTGCAGTGACCAATATTAAGTCGTGTACCATTCATCACCCCACACTATGCCATCCACACGCTATGTACAGTGACAAATGCCTCACATTATACCATCCAATTCGCCTGTGTAATGACCAATACCTAGTCATCTACTATCCAGCACCCAGCATTATACCTTCAACACGCCATGCGTAGTGACCAATAGCTCACGTATACTCTCCAACACGCCGTGTGCAGTATTCCATACTTAGGTATCTACTTTCCATCACCCCAGATTATACTATCCACACGCCATGAGTAGTGACCAACATCCCACACTGAAAAAGCTATATAAATAAAATGTGGAAAATATATTAAATTAAATCGGGCATATACTAAAGAAGTATAAAAATTTGGAAAATCTTACGAATTTTAGCTGAGGCTAATTTATTCCATTATAATTATCTCTGTTATCTAATAGTATATAACTATGTTTGCTTGTATAGCGAATGCAAACAATGCGATTCAGAGGCACCATTCAAGGAGAAAAGATTTAAACTTTAAAAAATTTTAAATTGATTTAAAATCAATTTTGCTCGTATTGGTTAAATAAAGTTAAACTTGGAACCGAGAAGTGTCAAACTGAACCTTTTACTTCCCTGAGTGACAACGAGTGAATAGAAAGGAAGACGACGTGGACGCTATCTAAAATGGGAAAACGTCGATTCGAAGAAGTGAACTTTCGTTGGAAAGGATATCCACTCAATTTCGATTCTCGGTTTCTGCTTTACCAAAAAGTAAATGTTACCATCATGTAGTTAAACACAAGTATATTAGATTTTACTTTTTCAAGAACTACAAAAATAGCAAGTAGAATAACCACTGCAGGGTGTGGTGTGTAGAATGTGTCGCTAAAAATCAAATCGTCTTCTTCTGCAAATCTTTGTGGTGTATTGTGTAATCGGATCACCCACTGGAAATTTGAGTTTGCAACAATTATATAAACAACTGTAGACTATTTCACTCAGCAGTTGTATTGGTTATCTTCTTCACTGTAGTCCGATGAAATATATCGACAGTAGCAACAACAAAAGTCGTTTCGCCAACGCCAATCAAAATAAGTTCAAGAGCACTTAGAATAAAATGATCCTCTTGCTTATGAATCCAAAACACCATCACCAGCAGATCCTCAACTTAATATCTATTCCAAAAGAATTGCTGCAGGATTTCATTTAAATGCTCAACATTACATCGAAACGATTACAGCTATTTTCAACGATCAGTTTGGAAAAGTACTGGAGTACTTCCCTATCTCGAGGTGCATTGATCGAGTACCACAAAAAAACTCACCGTATTAAAATGCATTTTCCGACTCAAACAGGAAAAGACCTCCAAGGGCATCAAGATACCCTTTGCTTCACGATTCTGGGGAAGGCATAAAGTCATCAAGGCAGCAAGAGACGTCGAAAACGCTTCAGACCTCATAGACAAATTCAGAAAAGAATAAGAAAAGAATAAGAAAAGAATAACACCTGGCAGAGAATTAGACGGACCTGTTTGCCATGCCACCTACGATGATGAGAATGCAAGAATCAAAAATGGGTAGTAGGTTATCTCGTGTTGTCGTTGACCAACTCAGCGCATACCGTATTTGACATTAAAGAACAAACCGAAGGTTACATTGACCTGAATAACAGTTACTCGTACCTGAAAGTAAAAGGTCTCAAATTGAACAACAGCAATCTCTGCTCCAATGCCAGGGTAGTTCGAGAAAACAATATGCATTCGTTGGTCAGTGAATTTTATTTTACTTGCAAAAAAATTGGTCAGCAGCATGAACACTTACCTTTACGGCATATGATCACTAATTAATTTCCCAAAGAAGATAATGTTAGTATATAAAAATAAAATTAATTTCTTCATTAGATTGGCATACAAACCACTCATGATTCCATTCATTACAGTTATAGAAGTTTTTTCACCGTTGAAAATGTTTTATTGTGCCTCATGCTGATAAACAGGGCATTCCAAGGTCTGCACCTAAAGATACAGTCTCGCTTCAAGTGTCTCTATGATATTTTGCCAGTAGAAAATTAAATACAGGATATCAAAATAAAAGTAAATATTTCGCTGTCATATATGGTACATAGATTGAAGTTTATGAAATGTATAATAGCAACAAACAAAATCTATTTACGAGCCAAATTGACATGTCACAAAATAATTAGTATTGTATTTGTAATTCCCTACCAGTAGACTGGTTCTCTGGCTGTAAATTAAGTAATGGTCTGATATCTTATCAACCGTACCATGAACATATCTTGCCTTAAGAAAATAAATTTAAGAACACCCATCTGGATGTTTTAGTGGCATGGAAACTAAACACTTTGGACAAGTTCAACAACATAGAGTTGACTGCGGATGACGTTCCTAAAATGTTCAATTTAACGACCTTCGAAATGAAGTCAAACAAGGATGCAATTTAGAAATGATGGACACGTGGTATTTACAAAGCGAGCATTTAAAAAGCCAAACTTTACATGCGCCGTGTGGAGATCTTACCTAAAGAGGGTCGCAACATCAGTCAGACTCTGTGCATAATGACATACAAGCAACCTTTACTATGAACTGAAGTGATAACCTTCACAATTGCTTCTTGAATCCTATCCAAGATCGAATATCATGTTTTCCAAGGACAGCTAACTAAACGTTTGTTTATTTGCATCGTCAGCAACGCGGCCATTAACAAAGGTATTGATGAAAATCATTTTAAATTCCAACACTTCAATGTGTCCGAAGAGAAGTCCCACGCGATGACCAGGCGTTATGTATCAGACCCTTTGAACTTAACCATGTCCATATCTTACAGGACATTGTATGAAGCGTAATGACAGATACCAACTGTACCCACAACATTTCCTAGAAAGATTATGCCAGAGGATATACTTTGTGGCGATTTGATTTTACTACAGACCTTGACAGAGAATAACAATATTTCCACCATATAAAAGCGATCCAACTTCGTGTGGAACTTCAGTTTGCAGTAGTTCTGGCAACGCAATGAATGTCGTCTTGCATGCAGAATATTAAAGTTTAAGAGGCGTGATACTAGACTATTATAAGACAAAAAGGTGGAACACGAACTTACGGCGATAGACGAAGAGAATATTTTCTATCCAGGATGGGAACAAGAATAACAATTGTAACAATCCACAAGTGAGGAAGAAGACAAAAATGTAAAGATGGGTTGAACAAGAAGAACAGTTGTCTTTTCGTGTCTTGGTTAAACAAATTACAGGTCTAATTATGGAACAATGTTATGGAGTCACATCAATCATGCTATTCAGAAAAAAGTCAAGTCTGCATTGATAAATTAACATTACCTGTGAAAATAATGAATAACTAGGGTCTTCATTGAAACAACAACAAAAGAGAATGGATACCTGGAAACATTATAAACTTCTGACTCACATTTCGTACACAGCTTATTGGAATACAGTGGTGTGTGCTAAAATGACCTTCCTCATCAAAATCATAAAATGCTTACGTCGATATCATTAACATGGGTGATAGTAATCACACAGAAGCCCATTGGATAGCCGTCTAATTTCTCAACGACAACAGTGAGGAATATTTTGATTCTTACTTATTGTCTCGTCTGGAAATTGACATCATTGACTTTATAGGAAGAAACGCTGTACCTGCTCAATTCTCAATTGTGAGATTACAAGCATAATTCTTGACGAACATTCATTGAGCATGACTGTTGATAATTCCTTACGTTGATTATATATGTTGACGTATCCATATATCAAGTAATTGCTGTTGAATTATTCCATATATTAAACATATTTGTTGCTGTCTGCAATCATTTGTGATTACTTGTTATAGGTTCATCCTTTGATCGTATCCATTTAGGAGCGATATACTTTTGTTATGTCCATTGTTGATCTTTGTGCGCATGAGTAGGGTAAGGGTTTTCGTTGTTATAATTTAGTTTATGATAATTTGAAGAAAGTGTTTTAACTAAGGTGTCAGAGATTTTTGTTCATCAACAAGACACATTTATAAACAAAAATCTCATAAACGTGATTGTATTAAGAGTTTTTGGCAGAAAAATCCCACCCGGCTTCATTTTGTTACAGATATTATTACCGCGAACAACATAGCCTAATTTCAGTTTTGAATCGCTTATCTATTATTGAACATGTACCATAATATCTTTATGTCTGTTATACCCTTGCTCTCCTCGATAAATACTTGTGCCATTGACTTCATAACAGTGTTTGGCACTATCGAAACAATCTGTAATAGTGTTCTGTTTTGTTCCTGTGCCCTTAATGTGCATCTACGGTAGTTTCTGTTTTATTTCTTTATTTCTTCTATCAGTTTTGTTCCAGTTACGATTCTACGGTCATAAAGTAAATAGAAGTAGGAATGAATCTGATTGCTCAATTCTCTCCTTTTATACACCTTCTATTACGACTATATTTCACAACATACTCCACGAGACAGATCATACTGCACATTTTATCTCGAACTTGCCTATCCATCTGACCGAGCCCAACTAATGGGAAGTTATTGAATTTTTCTAAAACCGTCCACAATCCATCAGTCAATGAGAAATCAACTCAAAATTATCATTAAGACTATTACTGGTACTTGTCTACATATAAGTAAGCATCTATTCATACATACTGTGTAATTGTACGCTCTTAACAGACACAGGTTACGTAGGCAAAGTCTAACAGAACAGTTACTAAAGATATTCTGTACAATTTGCAGACCGACATAGGGAATTTTGAAAATAAATTGAAACAATGGAACAATTTTTAAAGTGACACAATGAAGTGCTTTGTGAACGGACATCGATAACCCGGCGTCGCCCAGAAGATTTGGAGAAAATAAAATCATTCGATGAATTTATGAAAACGAGAGTGGAAGAGAAGATGATTTCTCACACAATATGATTATTAACATGGATGGAATTCCAATGTACTTTGATCTCATCCCTGGATGGAATGTCGATAATACGGGTGTTAAAAGTGTTAGAATTAAGATGATTGATGCAAATTACTCTTCCCTCTCAAAACAAAACAAAACAAAACAAAAAATAATAATAAATAAGTAAATAAAAAAAAAAACAAAAACAAAAAAAAACAAGCAAAAAAAAAAAAACAAAAAAAAAATAAAAAAAAAAAATAAAACCCCAACACAAATGATTTTAGTCTTGCAGTTTCGCTTCAGGAGATATGTTGCTCAAATGATGATTTTTCACGGCATGAGGAAGCTAAAGAATATGTTCATTAACCGAAATGATGGATCGTACTTGTGGGAATGGTTGGGTTGATGGGATGATGATGCAGTGGATTAAAGAGTTTTGTTTTAATTACACAGTTTAATTTTTTTAAATTAAAAGTTAACTTAGTGAGCATTTTCCGACATGTAATTTTCGAATGATTTAAAAGGTGTTCCACAACTAATGACTCAAAAAAAACGAAGTGTCACAGAACATGCAGAGCACAAAAAAATTGATTTAAAAATTAATTTATGGTGTCCCAACATCTACTATAAATACTATATATATATATATATATATATATATATATATATATATATATATATATATATATATATATATATATATATATATATATATTTATGTGTGTGTGTGTGTGTGCAGAGAGAGAGAGAGAGAGAGAGAGTGTGTGTGTGTGTGTGTGTGTGTGTGTGTGTGTGTGTGTTGTCACCAGCAAGAAGTATATGGAAGTTGTTTATCTGACTAATATGAAACAATCTAACAATCTATCTTGTCCAAGTTCAGAATACCTTAAAGAGAGTGCATTAACCACTTGTTTGATGCGCCGAGCCTGTTAAAACTTGTTATGAATGTTAATAAAGAAGTTTTTGGCCTTAAAGTTTAGAAATGGAATGACGTTCATCCCATTTTATTCTTGTCAAAACCTTATGCAGTCATACTTATTAGGTTTATTATTTTATCGAGCGCTCTTTAGCTGAATCTGAATTTGACGCAAAGTCCCACACAAATGACGAATATTTTAGGATGCAGCATCAGTCGGACATGCAAAGGCGATCATAAAATATAAAATGCTTGGACAGTTGCCACTATTAACTTCCAATCTGCATAAGCAACAACAATACTTGTTTTGACCTATGACTTCAAAGGTTCGTACAAAGTTATGGGCGGATCCGGGTCACCTGTCTAGGTCTGATAAAGCCGGATACATACACGCGCGTGTTTGTGTGTGTCTCTCTCATATATGTTATGTATATGTAATTAAATTACTTGTGTGTTAGTTTTAAATTTCTTTTTTACTTTATTTTTGTTTCATTATATTTTATTGTAATAACTTTATTCACTGGATTTGATATTTTTCTAGAAAAATTCAATTCAGTTCTAGTAAATAATCACTATTGCTTCATTGTAATTTTAGCTGGCCTTGGTTCAAAATTTGATAAACGCAGAGTGAAAATCATTGGTCGTAAACAAAGTCATGCTTGGTCTACGTGTTAGTTGAATGAACAACGTTACATTTTGAAATTCATTTCCAGTGTGGGAATCGTTGGTTTTTAGCTAAGGCTTACTAGAGTGCGTGATAATTGACATATTTCTTTACTGCGCTGTTCGGACAGAGTTATCACGTGTTCCATCACGCGGGTCTGAAATTGCGTTTTTAGTTGGGTTAAAACTTAGCTCATAGTGATTTTATAGTCAGTAGTAAATTATACCTTCAGGCCGAAAGGCATTCCTGTGGTTGCCATTTGAATTGAGTTTTTCTTATTTAAAATAATTTATTCATACTGGAAAAGACTCTTCTTCATCGAAATTCTTGGACAAAGACATTTACTAAAAATTATTCGGAATTCTACAGCCAGAATTATATTCTTGGTGACTCAATAAGGAACTGTTGACACATCAGCCTAAAACAGGTTAAAGAGGACGTGATCACCTTCCATTTTGGAACATCATCGAGATTCGAACTTGGAATCAATTAGAACTGTTTAGTGATAGAACTTATATTTTTAAATTCTAGGATTAATTTGTGGATTTATATTCACAAACAGTAAGTCCTTTTTCATAGTTTTACTTTGTTTTCTAGGGAAATAAATTATTTTGTTAAATTTACAAAGCTTGTTGACTTCACTCTTTTCTTTTGTTACTTTTGTACGAGCCTACACATAATATATATATATATATATATATATATATATATATATATATATATATATATATATGAACCCGTTCACGGGAAACATGTCTAATGATATAATGACATAATAGTTCCATATTTATCTGTTTGTTTTTCTGACACAGTTATGTTTCAAAGTACAATAATGCAAATTTTAGCTCCATAGTGTGTCACTCTTTTTATTCATGTGGTTGAGAAGGAATCCATACCGATTTCACTATGCAAGTCAAGACGTTAAGGTACTGTTACATAAACTGTAACATAATGGTTGAACGGTTACATAAATTGATACATTTGCAATTTCCCGTTAACACTTAATTCATGGCGTGAAATGATGTTTATTTATTTGTTTCTGAAAATGTTTGGTCAACTGGGTTAAATATTTATGATGTAACATTTATTATCGGCACATAAGACTTTCATTGTGGTAGGTCGAGGAATGGTTTTGATATTGGACGTTTGACATATTTGTCCGTTGGCTTGAATTTTTTTTCTCAAATTAATGCAATCAAATTACAACAATAAATATATGGTGATGCCAAAATTATATTTCATTATTATAACAGAGTCGAAACAAAAGTATGCTAAATAAGAGGGTGAAGGCCCTCACTTCACTGAGGGTCTTGGACATGTGATATCCTGATAGGAGGGACTGACAAATCCCCACACATTCTTAAAGGTCTACTAGAGTCTAATACACACTATATATCATAATGTTCATTTGTCGCTAAATAACTCCGAAATGTACATTTAAGATGCAGGTTTTAACTCACAGATGAGAAACTTAAGATTATTTGAGTATACATCGATGTTTTACGGAAAACGCTCCGGAAATATTTATAAACTTTCGGTAAAAAAATAGGATTTCTGGAAGTGGCGCACTGTGGGGGAAGTCCCTAAAGTTTATCGTATGTGATGATAATGGCTGATAGCGACGACTAGCGAATTTATGGCAAATTTGCCATGCTCATCTTCGTCGTTTAAGGAAGGGGAACCCCTAGAAGATGGCCAGCGTCATGAATCTGAAGAAGATTATGCTCGCTATGAGGCCATATCAATTTCAGCCCGAACGAGACGAGGATAAAAACCCTGAGAAGAACATAGTGTATGATCAAGCTGAGAAGCGCTTGGGCTCTACATTCTTGTAATTACTATTATCATTATTGAAATTATTACTAAGTATTACTAATGTTATTATTCTTTTGTTAATGTTATTTCAATTTCATAATAAAGAGAGAAGTAAACGAATTTGAGCAAAAGCTTGTTGGATGTCTGCAGAGCAGATTTTCATTTAGGCTTGGTTCATCAGTAACTAGTGGTGTTACATTTTAACACTTAAGACTCGGACTATGAGAGGTGTAGATATATATGCTTTATTAACTTTATGACTCAAGTTTGTTCTTTTAAACCACGATTAAATGCAGACCCCGAATGTACCTTTTAATCCAACTAATGTCTATAATTTTTTTCTATCCCCCATGGATAGATGTTTAGCCAGTATATATTTTCCATGTCAGTCAAGGTGCACAGTACCAGTGGCAAATAATGCATAAAGGTTTATGGGGAAACTAATATTGAGAATGATATAATACATTTCTGATGAAATGTGGATTTCAGTATTGTGGTACAAAAGGTACAACAAAATGTCTGTCCATGTACCACATATACATATATTTTGCACCTTGAAATGCAAGAGCTACAAGTTTGCTGTCTAACACAATAATGATGTATATTGATTTATTCAGGTGTACGTGTGGAAACTGCAGCAGTAAAGAAACAGTTGAAGAGTGTTGATGATGTAAAGAGGTCAGTGTGATTTTGGATCAGACCGAGGAGCTCAGTGTGGATTGTATTATTGATCATCCTGGATTTGAGACAGTTTGCTAGGATGAATATGTCCTGGAAGCAGAATACTATGCCTACAGACAGCAGTATGGAAATCGCGAGAAAATTGTGCAAGAGTACGTGAACAATTATAGGCAAAATGTTCTTATAATAGTTATTGTGCCGATATCAGGTAACCTTTGGGAAAAGTGATTGCTGTATAAACATAAATATGAAACAAAGTCACTCATAAATTCATGAATCCCTCCTTTATTGAGAAAATGTGCCATTTTTCTTATGTGGAGTTTTCACCCAAACCTTTCAGGAATAAACCCTGCTAGCGTTATTTGTCTGTTATGCTGGAAATTCTCATGAAAATATTTTTAACTTCAATCCAATAATAATTTCATTTTTTGAACAGACTCGGCACTATGACATTTAAAACAATTGCTGTCTGTTCCTATTCACTTTAGATTCATTTTGCTTCCTCCCGTTGGTCGTAGTAAAATCTAATTTTATGCTAAAGGTCTTGATTCAGACAACTTGAAATAAATAGGTTAAAACCAGAATAGGTGACATAATATAACTTTATTCAAGTCTAAAATATGTTGTATATTTTATTTTCAGTCGTAATAGATACACTGCATACAGGCAACTAGTAACATGGTGCTGGGGATATCTTGGCTGTGCAATCCGAGTTGCTTTGCCATCTTGTGCAGTAGATGCAATCAGGCAGAAGTTCCCAAGTGAAGGTGGTAACTACACAGGTTTCAAGCACTTGTAGTTATCTTGCAAATCGTGATGTGTGAGATTGGACAGCTGTCGACTTGTCTGGCTTCTGGGATTGGCTGCATAGAGATGGTGGTAACTATCAACTGACTGGCTTCTTGACCATTTCGTCCAGTGCTGCCATCAACTCTTCAACATGTTCTGAAAGAAGAAAGGTTTCCCCACCATAATTTAAGAAAGAAAAATTTCATCCACTGCCTATATTCACGCTGAATAATTTTTCAAAATGTTAGTAAATAGGAATAAAAGATAAAATGGTGTTCATTTTAACAAACATAAATAGTATTTAAATGTATAATTATTTTGTCGCAATATATGAATTTGAATATGTGCTACAAATATAAATCTATATCGACTTAATTTCGGTTAAAATCCAGGACTTTATTTTGATTAAAATAAATTAAATCTAGTTGCTTTGCCATCATTTTGAGTGTATGCGATCAGGTGGAGCTTCCCAAGTGAAAGTGGTAGCTACACTCATTTCAAGGATTTGTACTTTGCTTGCGAATGGGATGTGTAAGACTGGACAGCATTCGACTTGTCTGGCCTCTTGAATCGGCTGCATAGAGATGGCGGTAACTATCAAGAGACTCTGGCTTCATGATTTCCTCCAGTGCTGCCATCAACTCTTCAACATGGTCTGAAAGAAGGAATTCACAACCCACCCCACCCCCGTAATTTAAGAAATTCACAAGAATTACATCCACTTCCTATATCCACACAAACAATTTACCAAAAATAATTAAGAGCATTGGAACAAGATTTAAATAGTATTCATTTTAACATAAATATAAATTGTAGTAGAATGAATAATTATTTTGTCACGATGTATGTGCTACGAAAACGAATCTGCATCGACTTTGTTTTGATTAAGATCCATGAAATCTGATTTGCTTTGCCATCCTGTGCAGCAGATGCAATCAGGTGGAATTTTCCAACTGAAATGGTAACTACACAGGTTTCAAGGCCTTGTGCTCATCTTAAAAATCGAGATGTGTGAGCATGGACAGCATTCGACTTGTCTGGAGTTGGAATTGGCTGAATAGAGGTGGCGGTAACTGTTTATCAACAGGCTCTGGTTTCTTGACTATTTCCTCTAGTGCTGCTATTAGCTCTTCAACATATTCTGAAAGAAGAATTTTTTCCCCACTAATTTAAGAAACTCAGGAGAATTTCATCCGCTGCCTATATTCACATTGATAATTTACCAAAATTAATGAATGAAAGAATAAAGAAGATTTAAATAGTATTTATTTAACATACATATAAATCTTAGTTCAATGAATCATTATTTTGTCACAATATATGATTTTAAATATGTGCTACAAATATGAATCTGCATCTGTTTGATGTAATATATATGTGCAATCTTCCTTGACTTCTTGTACAATGTACTCTCTTGTTTTGTACTTTGGAAATGAAATCTGGTATCGGCTGGTTCCAGAGCTCGACATTGCCTGTGTTCTGTTGGCATTTTCATTGAAATGGAGTGCTGCTATGTGCAGTCTAATGTTAAGAAGAAACAAAATCCTTAAAATAGCAAAACATGTAGTTTTTGTATTCAAACTATGTGGTACTTTATATATGAAATATAATACAAAAGTCTGTGTTTGAACAGCTTAAAACAGTTTGTGCCTTTTGCTTGTGAATATATTTGTACGGAAGCAATTGTAGAGGATATTAAACATTTCATCAAACTTTGTCTTTTTATGAATAGTTTCCAACTATGAGAATAGCCATTGTTAAGATGAAAGAATCAGCTTTAATGAATTTTCGTAGGTTGTACACAATTAACCTGTTTCTCATTCCGCAGTACGAGAAAGCCAACATTTATGGAGCGAAATGGTTAACAATGGTAAACAATGCTCCTAAATTTGAAGTCTGGTGGAAGGGTGATAACTTTTGGATGTCTTTCGCCAGCTTCTTACTCAGTACAACTTCTTCAATCTTCACAATCTTCACACAAGCCTTGGTTCCTGAACAGCGATTAATACTATTTTATAGTTTGACTAATCATAACAAAACAGACGCCATATTTTAATCTTTGTTATTTAGCAGGAATTCAAAAAGGCTTCCAGTACTAAAGAAATCTACTAATTAATGTCTTTCTTAAAAGTACAAAGCATGTAATTTGAATTATGAGAATCTTTACAGTTTACTAAAGAGATGACTTGCATGAGCTCTGCAAGAACAAACACATCCTAAATTTTATTGTAGATTATCAAGGTTAATATGAAACGTTATTCATACTAGATTGTAACCATTTGTAACATGCATTGTCCTCAGGTAGAGAATCGTGCAGACAGTTTGGAAACAGACTATTTTCATGAGTATGCCTGTTCTGGACATGATTAGCCACAGAATGCCACTTGTTCGGTCGAAGCTGCACACCAGTACAGGTGATTTGAAATACTCCGAATCCATTTCCTCACATCTTTACATTGCCTTTCTCTTGCAATGTGCTTTACGTTCTTTTTCACACCTGGAAATAAAAAGATTCAAGATATTTATTTTCTCCCATTTTCTGATTGTATTCCTAGTGATATGCTCACTTCCCAACGTATGTAATATAACTTTAAACATAACAATGATTGTGTTACCGTATGTGCTTGTATACGAGCTGCATCAAATGGTATAATTCGGTGTAGTAAAAACTAGAATACATACATACATACATACATACATACATACATACATACATACATACACACAATACATACCTTTTGCAACATGCCACAAAGAGTGTGGCTGTCACATTCTCTCTGATCCATTGCTGTATCTGGACATGCCTGTCTGTAATAATTGTGTCAACCTCCACACCATGGTTCTGTAGTTTTTTGATGGCTCTAGAAAGTCCCTTTCTCCATGTGAAAGCTGCTCTTCATTGTACTTGCTCTAAAATAAACATGTTGAGCAAATAACTCTATTTCTTAAACTGTCACTTATACATAGCTTAAATATATTTACCAAATGTTTTGCTCATTTTCTTGCATGAGTAACATCTACGAATGCTTTCAAGTACATAAAAATTTGTCCTGCGGCAAAATTGAAATATTTATCAGAAGATTCTCTTATATGAATATTTGAATTTATATCTGGTAAAGAAGCATACAAATTAACTGTACCAGCTCAATATCCAGGACTTGACCCAAATTAACCTCTAGCACAATAGGCTCCAAACTTTGCACTGTGGCCTGGACTATCACATCTACCATCCCCAGCAATAGCAACCTGCTGACGAACACTCTGTAACTCTCCAAAGACCCTACCCTGATGCGCCAGCCATACTTTATCGATAGTAGGAGTGAGTAGCACTCGCTGGTGGGTCATGAATGTGAATATGCACATCACTGGGATACACATATGGTGCATAACCCGAAGAACCTTTGTTGGAGTTGCAACTGCAAAAAGGATGGCTCCTGACAAGATAACATTACCAGCTGGCATATCTCCAAGGTGGAAAAACCTACTGAATTGCATAGGCCATAAATAGTACTATTAAGAATTTGATAGCGTCATCAAATCAGTAATGATTTCATACATGCTGAAGTCACGCAATTTACATTACGTTTTTCCAGAGGTATCTGAGTTGAAGCTGGAATCCATAGGGTCACTCTCATCTGGTTCGTAGCTTGAATCATCTGACTCCCTTATCATGGAACACTCATCATCAATATCATGAACATCAGTATCAGGGTCTGTGTCCGGTTCATCAAAACTGTCTATATTGTTCTCCATTTTACTATATGTGGGGATGTCTAAACAACACTAAGTGCCTTTGCTGCTTCCCTGTAAGTGCCGGACATTTACCAGACAACCTGTGAAATGTTAAATTTCATACATGTGTATACTGATCATCATGGTTTTCATACAGATGAGTAATTCTCATGAATATGCTTCTCAATAAAAGTGTATTATTGCGCAATAACAAGAAGTGGACAAGTTTATGGTATACCGAGACAATTGCTTACACTGAGCTTAGTTAATAAAATGTTACATGTGTCATTTGCTTCTTAATTTTTAATGGTGAGATTATAATATTGTGTCACTTTTCATCATTGAATTACAACAGTACATATGCAAAGCATGAATGAAAGACATTACCAAACTTGATGAGTTTGAAATATCTGGTGGTGGAATGTGAGTTCATCCATGAAAATAGTTATACATGTAATATAATTACCAGAATCAATTTGTGTTCCTCTCACTAGTGTTTGAATTCTCTTGGATCTCGTAAGTATCCTGTCAGTCTGAAATTCAACAGCAATACTGCATGATCGTGTGTCTAGTCCCTGTAACAAAAGTAATATATGTAAATTGTGTTTGGCAAATTCTAGTGAATATCTTTGTATTAGATAAGGTAATCATACATTAAGTTTTATGTATGTTTGAACAATAATTGACAAATGCATCAAACTTCTGTCGTTCCTTATAGAAACTCGGGCTGATCATAACGTTTGACATATAACCAACACATTGCAGAGCCTTTCCGCAATAAATAATGACATATCGTTATTGATTTACTTGTATGCTATTATTTATGAGGCCATATGAAATTGGATGAAGTTATACCAAACATATGAATACTGGAAATGCATGGAAAGTTGTCGGTGACGCCAGGATATGTCACACCATCTACTGTTGAATGTGTGATTGGTGTCTCTTGGGTTCTCTCTTGTACATTATCTTCTGGATGCTGGTTCTGAAAATTCTCTTTCAACACCTAACAAAAAGATATAAATAAATCGATCAACATTAAAAGTTTTCATCATAAACAACATTAAAGAGTAAATACGTTTTATATTACCTTCTATGATTCTGTACACAATGTGGATAAAATTAATAATAATAATAATAATAATAATAATAATAATAATAATATACTTTCCACATCGGACAAACATTACTATTCATATTTACACTCAGTGGGTTGTAGGTGTGAATCCGACCTAGACCAGCGCCTCTGAACTAATTAGTCTTTACAGTTAAATACGACCAATAGATCAACTATTCACACCATTTAAGCATGAGAAGAAAACTTGTGATATGCCATTATTATTATTATTGAAAACAGCAACAGACACAATTGCACACACACATACACACAGAGATCATGATAAAACAGGTTTCATATTTTGTGGGGTAGGGGTGGACCTATTACGATTTGCAAACACCCTCCCATTAAAACCACCCTCTCCCATTAATCACTCGTTTGCTAGGTACATTTGTGGCAAGAGTGTAATGTTGACAACAAATAATATAGCATGCTAAAATAAATAAACTTTTTACCCTTGCTCGCCCTGGCTTTTGAAAAGCTCCTCTCGGGCGAAGTGTTGTCAGGCTTGTCTTAACCCTTGGTTTTTGTTCATCTAGTGCGCATGTACTCTGTTTACTGGTGAGAAAACACTTGGAACTGCATTTGGCAGGAGTCGTCTAATAGTCTTAATCCCAAGTGACTGTTTCATTTTATAGGCTGGATCGAAATCGTCTTCTCTGAAGTGGTCACTACAGACAACTTGACTACATCGCCTGTCACTACTCGGCTCAGTCCAATTTTTTCTCGTCGTTCGTATCTGCTTAATCCAATGTTTTCTTGTAACAGGATTAGTAGGAAATGAGTGCAAACTCACTCCTTGAGTTGTATTGCTATAATCTCCAACAATTAACCTTTAACCATTTTGTTTCACACACGGATCCAACTGTTGAAAGTAACAAAAATGAAAATTGGAAAGCTGTGTTCCCTACACTGCGTCACTTCCGCTTTGTATTACAGAAATTACTGAGCGCGAAATCAGCTAGAAGCTTTCTGCCTCCAACGATTAAAAACTCGATGTTCTGTAGTCATTATTTTCATTAATGATGAGGTGTGTGACATAATACCTATGCAAATGGCTTCGTGAAGGTTAAATTTATAATATCAACGAAAGTCGTGTGAGTGCACTAGTAGACCTTTAAACAAATACTTTTTACGATGTCTACTCAGCCTTGCAATTGGCATCAGGTCTGGAAGCTTATTGATCTCGATCGTCTGTCCCGGGGTCTTAGTAGCATTGATTGGGATCTGCTCCTGATTTGAAACATTCTTCACGAACACTACATCCGGTTCTTCAGCAGCTGTTTGGATATACTGGTGTCCTCTGCAAACACACACACACACACACACACACACACACACACACACACACACAAACACATACACACACGCACGCACATCGTATGACAACATACTGATGTCACATTTCATATATACTCATTTTCTTTAACCGAAGAGCAAGTTAAACCAATACATTTAACAAATGTTTGCACGAAAGATTAGACAAAGAAGTGTAAACTTTTGTTCTATTCAAGAACATTTGCCTGAAAATAATTAAACAGCGTTATGACCTTTCATTGTGAATTAGTGAATAATATCAGCATCTTTATGTTGGATGTACATCATTATGATACAATGAGTTAACGTACAAGGATAACATAGAATTTGACCTACAGAATACCGTATGCCTAGCAGGAACTTGAAGAACTGGGCAAGATATCCCTTCCTGTCTCCCTTTACCATGTAATATATCGATGAGCTCAACGCTAGAGAACTGTTTCATCCTCATATTGTAGCATTTCTCTAATATTTAACTTGTGTTCCTAAATTGCATATCGGTTCTGGCTGGCAATAGAATTTCCTCCGTAACTGCAACATTTTCTGATTCAATAGCTCTAGTTCTTTAAACTGACTTCTGTTCCATTTTTTCAGTGACTAGAAGAATGTCGACGCAGGAACCCTATGAAACTGTTCAACAAATATATCTTCCAATCCTTCTTAAAATACTAAACGCAATTTACACGAAATCCACAAAAAGTTTGAACAAGTAATTAATTTTTAAGACGAAAACATCATTTACTGTACAGTTCATGATTCTTTTATTTTATTTGAATTTGTGGTCGTGGATATTTTCCCGAAAGTCTAGAAAAACATTGCTAATGTAAATAGCCAGATAATACTACTTGTCATGAGATAAAAAAAAAAATATAATACGAGTTGAAATACTACAATTTTATTGAATGTGCACCCTGGAACAGTCTCTGAAACAAAATTACAGAAAATATATTTTCAAGGTCTCATTTTTCACTACAATACAAAATTGCTTCAGTACGCTATAGTAAAATATACTTTAAAAATACGTCTTTCTGTTTCTCCTTATATTTATAATTAAACCTTATAACCGTCTAAGATTTAGTGGACTTGTACAAACTTTCATTGCATGAAAAACTTGATTTCGTATTATATTTATCATCTTCTATTCTTTAAAGTTAAAATTTTTCTAAGCATATAATTTTACTTCAAAGAGCAATGAAAAATGGTGGGAAAAAGCAACAATATGATTTTAACCGAGTTCTCTCGGATAATCAAGTAAAAATATTAAAACTATGCTGTGGTGCCGATTGTGCCCCGAACTTACACTGTTACAAGAGATCAAGAGATCAGTTTTTGTCCTACACAACTCTTCTATCCATTTTACACTATTTCGATGAATTAGACTTTTGGTCTGGACGTTTTGTTGATCCAAAGGTCACAGAAAGTATAAGTGATAACAAATGCATTAATTATTTGATTCAGTATTGTTTTTAATTTATAATTATTTACATTTAGATTCACTTGCTTTAAATCCACGGTCATCTTCAAAATCTATGAAAAACTTGAAAGAGTTTCCCTTAAAACCAGGATCGGTCACGCATTAAAATTGCAGATCACTTAAGCAGCCTCGTTACTTACAATGCAATTTAATATCATACATGGAGTGGGGTTATCCAGCGTTTCTCGCTCAATGTACACTAAACGCAAAGAAATTTTTCATATGGCATCGCGATTCGAGTCTTCTGGATGGATGAGAAATATATTTAAAGAAACAAAGACAGTCGGTAAATGGATCTTACATCTGAGAGGCACCAAGCGAATATCTTCATCACTCCTATAACCTGCTGCTTTTCTAACTGTTGGCTTTACATGTGTTATAGACGGACTTTGTTTAGACTTTTTCATATTATTTTATAGCTTTATCACTAGTCGTCTGGCAATCATTATTATTATGGTTCCTAAATCAAGATAACATCCGATTTCACTTATGCCAAATGAAATTATTATTTATCCTATCATTTCGTTGTTGCTTCATTATCCATCAACTGTAAAATAATATCATTTAATAATGAGGCTGGAAATTATACCATATTTTATATGTATTGCTATGTGCATTGAACATGTATTGTACAATTACTCACTAATTGTCCAACTTAGTTACGTTTTGATAGTAAATTTTCCAGAGTTTCATGCTATGTCACATTTGCTATGTTTCTAAGCAACCATTTGTTTTAATTATTTTATTCTCTCCTAAAATACTTTAAAACATCCGAATACAAAATAGTACCTAGCGCCAATACAAAAATTAAAATAAAATGGTTAGTGATTCTGTAATGGTGTGCTAAAAGTTATATCTTACCGTATATGCCCATCTATATCACGCTGACACGATTACTAGTATCGTAGGCCCAGATTTCACCATCATTTCAAGGAGCACGGTATACCTTTTACATATATTTTTCGAACTGAAGAACATAGATTATGTTATATGATAGCAGCTCTGTTATGTTAGCATACCAAAATACATGGTGTAACATTCACTCATGATGTGAATGGAATAGAATATATTTCTTACCTACCGGAGTTTGATGCAATGGTATATTTGAATCTATTATGTCATCGCTTGGGTCCGTATTATACATGAATAAATGCGGCAAATTTAGAACTAATCTCTACTATCTTCTTACGTATCCAGCAGTGAAATTTTTTCTGAATGAACGAGGTCATTTTCAGTCTAATTAGAAGTATCATTAACAAAGCCAGATGTATATATCAAAACCGTTGAAGGACTTGAGTATAACAAGCCAGATGCATATATCAAAGCCGTTGAAGGACTTAAGTATAACAAGCCAATGCATATATCAAAGCCGTTGAAGGACGTAAACATAACAAGCCAATGCATATATCAAAGCTGTTGAAGGACGTAAACATAACAAGCCAATGCATATATCAAAGCCTTTGAAGGACGTAAACATAACAAGCCAGATGCAAATATCAAACTCGTTGAAGGACTTAAGTATAACAAGCCAATGCATATATCAAAGCCGTTGAAGGACGTAAACATAACAAGCTAATGCATATATCAAAGCCTTTGAAGGACGTAAACATAACAAGCCAATGCATATATCAAAGCCGTTGAAGGACGTAAACATAACAAGCCAGATGCATGTATCAAAGCCGTTGAAGGACGTAAACATAATAAGCCAGACGCAAAAATCAAACTCGTTGAAAGCCTTTAAGTATAACATGTTGCTAATTAATAGTTTTGTGAATTTCTTTTCCATTTTTTTCAAGTTGTATAATATTGTTCCCTATTAATTGGTAATCGTTCACAGGTACACAAGTATACGGCAACAAAAGCAATTTTAAAACAAATATATCTTTCCCAGCTTCATAACATATACAAGGAAATCGATTTCAATAATCAATAATTCCATCAAAGTTTCTGATTAAATTCCCAGTACAAAATGCATAATACTGGACACAGCAACATAAACATGCCCAGATCCTCGCAGACTCGATTTAAGATCAAAAGGCAAACATCAACATCATCTTCTGGCAGCAAGTTTTCGCTTCACACTATATGCAACACAACCTGCATAGCTAGGTACTGAAAATGTGAGACGTTTTGCACTGACGACAACACGTCTGAAAACAAATCGAAATAGCTCACCCCTCAACCAGAAGAAGAGAGGCTATGTCAAATTTCTGAGCCAAGTCAGTACTATATGCTGTACAAAATAATCTCGCTAACCTCCTTCAAACTAAGTTTGCTCTGAAGTAAGTCATATAATTCAAAAGATAATGTAACATAAGTTTAGATTTATTTAATGTCGGCGTGATTTAAAACAGCAATTCAATATAAGCTCTAATGAGCTTCTGACCGCCATTACATAAAACAAACAAGTCATTACAACATGCATAATTTGCAAGAAATACAAACATGGTATAATACATCTATACAGCTGGACGAAATACACAGAGCATAACTCGAAACATGAACATGCAAAGCATTTTAACAGAGAAAGGCGTTGATTTAAAGTGAATTTAGAATCTGGATATATTAAAACCACCGTTTAGGATAATTTCAACAAAAAACCAAGAGAAAATAATTATTATTATTGGTAAAAATTGCAATTGAAATTAAATGCAGAAGCACCAAATTAGAAATATAAAATATGACGCGATGCAATTTACGCCTTACTTAAGAGAAAGGAGCTTACAGTAGCGCTCTTGATAAGACAAGGGCAGAAAATCCAAGAAACATGCTTGTTATAACAAAACTGTCAGTTATAAATGAAAGATCCATTAGCAAGTCCATCACTGTAGGGAGAAAAACATGGAGATCGTACCTGTTGTACACGATGGAAACGAGCACACCTACACATGATGGATACGAGCACACATTCCAGAAAAATTACAGATGATAAATTGATCATTCGCAGGCTTTATGTTACACCCAGCTGTATCAATGTGATCTATGACATCAAGTTCCGAATATGTGCTTACCGACATACCTGAGAAGACGGAGAAACTCAATAAAATATTGAGCCTCCACAGATCTGACCGGATGACAAACCATTGGAGAGATTCTCAGTGGAAGAAGATTTATCATCGCTTGGACAAACTTGAAAAAGCGTGGTTTCAGATAAATTACCCACATAGTTTGATGTAGTTTAAAATCAAGGATAGAAATAGAGTGATTAAATAAAGTATTCAGAACATTGTGTGACACTGTTGTGCAATCTATGATTAGTGTTTTATAAATTTTATGTTTGGAGTGCTATTGACATAATATAATTCTCTTTCCTGCAGTCTTTTTATTCATCTTGTAGATAATAATAATAATAATAATAATAATAATAATAATAATAATAATAATAATAATTCCTTCTGGTTCAAGCCAGTCAGTATAAGTGTCGTAAGTTGGCGGATCCAACAGGTTTCCTTACTGTTCAGTTTTTGATTCTAGAGAATAGACAAGTTGTACAGTCACCAGTAAGTTATGATAAGGCGGGTTGTAGGCGATGATTATGTTTACGTGTGATATATGTGTACAAAAGATAATGATGGACTATGATAGCCGAACATCATACTTAGCTCTTCGATTTATTGGACATTAATATTCATATCTGGAGAGAACGTCTTTAAAATCAATGAGGAAAAAGACATTTGGATAACTAAATATTATGCTCTTGACCCCATCCCCTAGAGCGTAACATGCATCAATGGTGTTTTCTACAAGAAACCGAGATTTTATTGAATTCTCTAAATTAGAATGCATCAACTAGTGCAAAATACAGGAGACATAAGGCATAAATAGTGGTTACAATACGTAAATAGTACATACGATACATAACAAATATGTACGATACATAACTAATATATCTGATACATAAGTAGTAGTTGTTGTTGTTGTTGGGTTTTAACGCCATTTTTCAACACAAAATAGGCTATACATGGCGGCCAGTATAATTGGTGGAGGAAGAACCCTGGAAAACCCGGGGAAGAACCACCGACCCACGAGAAGCTACTGCCAGGCTTTCTCACGTACCCACGTTAGCAGAGCCTGAGACTCGAACTCTCGCAGACAGAGGTGAGATGGCAGTGATCCCTAACGGTGAGCACTTTAGGCCACTCGACCACTTGGGGCCCCCATAAGTAGTATACTCAATACATAATATACGACGCATAAATAGTGTATACGATACAGAAATAGTGTATACGATACAAAATATATGACATAAATAGTACATAACAAACATCATCTTACTGTGTTTCTTTTGTGGTGGGGGTGAAGGCCAAACGACTCAAAAAAGTGATCCAAAGGGATTCAGGGACTCGGAAAGAATGGCATTTGCCATATGATTTATATTTTCTATGAAAACGTTTAGAATGTAAAGATATTTGTTTCCATGGTTTTTAACTAGTCATTCTTCTTAACTTCAAGCACCTTTGTCAAATAAAACGCTTGGTGAAGGAATGATACTTGAGTATATGCTATCAATCGTTCCCACTCGCGATACTCGGTAATGTTTCCTTTGTTTCATTTTCGCCGCTGAAAGCCTCGTTTGTGTACGCAGTTGACATTGATTTCATATCTGACATGGTGTACATCTTCAAAATATTAACTCTGGATCTCAAAATCCTCCGTTGACATCTTGTAGACCTTCGACAGCAGAACCACTTCAGAAACTCTTCTCGGAAACGACTTCCAGCGATGAAGTATACGAAAAAATTCATGCATTGGTTTAAATCACTGAAAAAGTACACAAACACGTAACCAATGGCAAGATCTAACATCTGGTCAATATTCTCTTCCACAACGTACTTCTGAACGATAAAGAAAATGCTTGCAGGCAAAGAGAATAAAAAGAACACGACGGACTGAAACAAAAGCATTCTGGTCAGCTGAATGTTCTGTCGACGTTTCTCTTTGACGTTTTCTGATACATTCTGGCTCAACTCCTTTTTCATCCGATTTGAATTTTTCAGCCAAATGATGATGCCTATGTTCATAACAAGCAGAATTATACATGGGCCTAAAGAATAAAAGAATTCCTCCATGTAGGGTAATATCGTGAGAAAGAAATCTACATATCGATCACCTGCTAAACACGCATATTGGTCATCAAAAACAATAATTTCTGTAACGGTTTGCAAGTAATGTGCATTCAGGATCAGAAAAAAGACAGACTGCAATAAGGATAATGGCGGAGTTGCGCTTGGTACAAATGGCTGTCACCTTAAGTGGATGACGAATGGCGATGTAGCGTTCCACTGTCACACATATGATGATCCAGTTCGAATACTCAGGCATTGTCATGAATATAAATTGCTCAGTCTTGCAGCCAGCATCACCGTAAGAAATATTCAGTAATTTTTAGTTTGTCTCATTGCTTTGGTCATTGCCGAGAAAAGGTCGGTCGCGGCCAATGTGATCATAAATATGGAAGTGGTGTAGAAAGCTTTCATTCTGGTCATTGTGATTATGGTGGATGTGCTTCCAAAAATAGTGAGTGCAAAGATCGCGTAGTTTGATAAGGTTGATACATAATGCGTAATCCAATACTTTGTGAACGAAAACAACACATTTGTGGAGTATCCCGTAGGCTGATCCCATGGTGTTGTTAAGATGAATGTTTCATTAGTTGTAGAGATCATGTCCCAGGTGGCGTTCTCTAAAGACGATAGATGTGTCACAGAATGTGTAAAGATTTTTTCTGAAGATTGTGTAGCAGTCATTTTTTGGTCCGGTTTCAGTTCTTGGCCTGCATGAAAAAGAACTTTTTAAACAATTACGAAGATATGAAAGTGCGATGTGAAAGACTAGAACATTGGCGTGCAAAATGTTTTAAGTCTTTTATTCTGATATAATGGAATTTTCATTGTAGTTATATACTGTGATATTCAAGATTCACATTTTGCTTGAAAAGTAGAAGAATGGCACTTATGTTAATAACTCGAAATCTAATGCAAAATTTATACTAATAACTTTGCGTACAAGTTTTTGTTACCATAGTGCTTTTAAGATTATTAAGCCATCCATTCATCAGTCAGTCTAGCCATCTGGACATCAGTATTATAGGATGGTACTATGATCTAAATATGGCAAATATCCATGACAAGGGTAGTGGTGCTATCACATAAACAAATATAGTATCGCCGTGTAAATGGTAGGAATGTTTGCAAGACATATCTGGTATCCAACATTCCGTCTGGTTGATAAGCACTTATTTATACTTTACAATACACCGCTTAAACTGACCGTCACATACTTGTCTACTGACCAACACCTACACTTACTCACACAATGGGTAGGACGTAAACGACTGTGGATGAATCTGAAGTTATAACCCTTATAAACAAGAACTAAATCCCGCTACTACCTCTATTCATTTCCTAATCATTGTCTTGCAAAAACAAAAAGCACCCACTAGCACCCGTATCAACCCCGCAACCATAGCAGTTAAGTGAAAGGAGAAACAAAGATAGGAACATCCACACAGTGCACACACAAACCAACTTTCATACTATCATCTATGGTAAATGAGGAGTGTAAACATCACAATATGCACGCACTAATACTTATATAATATTATCGATGAAGTAGCAAAGTCCGTATTGTGCCGACTTTTAAGTCGTAATGGTTCTTATCATGGACATCAAGATAAATAAAGATATATTATATTATATTATATTATATATATATATATATATATATATATATATATATATATATATATATATATATATATATATATATATATATATATATATATATATATACACCTGTGTGTGTGTGCGGATACATACAAGGAAAGAAATGTGCGTGGGCAATCTTCGGAAATAAAGATTTATTAGGAGCCGTCATGAAATGACTGTACTATACCAAGGAGAAAACAGAAACAATGAGACGACGAGCTACTGTGACACTTCATACTATGAGAGAAGCTCATGCAGAAGTTGAACATAGCAAAATAAGAGCCCCAAAAGCAAGCCTGAGATTGCTCATTTTGCAAACAAGATCCTAATTGCAAGGTACGATAATAATGTACCAAGATGAATCGATTAGTAATGATGACTCTATTAAATGACGAATCAGCATAGCATGTTTCAGTTTGATAGGGCGTAATAAGAGAATGCTTTCTGACTTTCTAGCCAAATTATATTCAGCTGTTTGGAGAAGATATTGTTTTATAGTTTTTCTTTCGATACTTACGTCAGCTACATTTTTGAGGATCAGCATTGTTTTCAAATAGTAACAGGTCTCGATGAAAACTTTAATTTATTCTTTGCCAAATTGGTCTGATTGTAATTTTGTAGTGTGGGTGGGTGTGTTTTAAGAATCCGTTTAGAGGTTCTTATAATGTTTGTTTTTAGTGGCAATCATATATGATAGACCCTTAACATCTGTACAAATTGAAAGGTCTGGGCATTGGAATGTTCTATATCAAAATTGCTCCAATTTTAATCAGACGATGTAGTCAGAAACAAATTGTGTAAATTAGAAAGACCATAATGTCGAGATATCCTTAGCGACAGTTGATCAAATTCTGATTATGTATATTTGAACAAATCATTCAAAGCTGATTGGAATGGCGGTCATATCTTACAAGGAATCCGCAACATGTATACGGGTGTTCAAGATGTTCTCTACAAACTGGTGAGAATCTTATTATTTTTAAGAATTTCTTTTCATCACTATACTAATTAAGTGTATGTTATTGTTTATTCATTTTTAGAAAGGACAAGTGTTTCGTAGCACATGAGATTTGGGGAAACGACATTAAGGTTCATATCCAGCATGACATTAATCCCTCGGACTCTTTTCATAAACATAATAAGGTACATGACATTAATTATGTGTTTTGTAAACATACAAAGGTACATATTTCTACAAGTGAATATCATCTGATAAACTTTTTGGTAACCATCTGCATTTAAAGATAAAAATATTTCTTTCAGTCTGGTGCAATTTGCTATTCCGCAGATATTTAGAATGTATTTTGTTCATCTTTTTTACACTGCCCTCTGGGATAAGGTTTTTACATCTGTTAATTAAATGAAGTTAGATATAGAAAGTGTCTCAATTATTTTGACTTTCCATATCAACTAAATTTCGATCTTTCCAGGACTCTAATACATTTCCTAAATTTCCTATGCAGCTTTGAACTTTCCCTATGCAAATCCTTACACATTTGATATATATTTTTTATTAAAAAGAATTTTCCCAAAAGATGGTCCATCCCGCTCATTCCCAAGCCATATCCCTCAGAATTAGAAAGATTAAGCTTCGGTCCCGAATTTTGTGCGAACGTATTTAATCTACTAATCACTTTCCTTAATTCTCTCCATTCTTCCGGAGTCGGTTGCAAATTTAAATGTTTTCAACATTTCTGTTCTATCCTTCTACACTATCGGGGAGGTGTGGGTGGGTGGTCGAATGGTCTAAAGCGTTCGACTTTGCAGATTCCTCAACACGTATCACCTCTGTCTGCGAGCTCAAGTCTAGGCTGGGCCAATGTAAGTATGTTACAAAGTTTGCCAGTAGCTTTCAATGGGTCAGTGGTTCTTCACGGGACCTTCCTGGGTTCTACCTCCACCAAACATGATGGCATCTACGCACTCTTGGACCTAGTTTCCACAGCACTCTCCGTTCCTTCTGCAGCATATTTATGCAATTGCGTCAGGGTTGCGCTTTCCTGCTGAAGCTTCCTCAACTCGGCCGGACGTACGTTACTGACCGGTGTTGACGTAACTTCCATCAGCGTCGGTTTCGTCTGACGACTCTTGGACCTAGTTTCCACAGCACTCACCGGCGTCGGTGTGCAGGTTTCGGGATTCGGTTGTGGCAATGCATAACGACATCCCAGTATGATGTCATGTGATAACCCATCCAAGCACACAGCTTCAATGTTCCCCTTCCCGTACGGTGAAACGACGTTAATGACATTCACTGGCAATGAGTCACGCGCGCTGTTCGCATACTGGGCTTCATTTATCTCCCCTGTGTAGTCCTCAGGCTTCACGTATTTCTTGTCGACAAGAGCGGGAACGCTACACCCAGTGTCGTACAAGTTGATGCAACTTCTCCGTTGTCAGTTGCGGGCGCGAGATTTGCTGGTTTACAGCTTCCCTCCGTCTCGCACTCCTTCCTAGCGACGACATTCACCTGGGTCTGCCTGCCCTTGGGATAGTCCCTTGCAAAATGCCCTGGGCTCTTACAGTTGTAGCTGTCGGCGGCTCTTGCAGTCCTGCAAGGCCCGTTTTTGTGGCTGAGGCCTGTCCTGGTCTATGGGTGCCATCCTTACCTGTAGATCCCCTTTCGACCTTCCCGTCGCCCTGAAGCTTACGGAAAGCCGGCTCTCCCTCAACCACACGGCGCTACTCAGTGGGTCGGGGTCGGTCCGTACCCCTGGAACCTCCACTCTTCGCCTGCTGACGATCTTCTCGAGAGTCCTGTGCTCTCTCCCTCCGCTAGGAATACTGTCACCTCCCGACGGTAAGTACTCAGGACATGCTCCTTGAGTTTAAACCTCGCGTAACCCGTCGTTCGACTTCTGCCATCTTTATCTACTTCTCAAATAACCCTCGAACACGGGGGTGGAATTGAGAGTGGGTTTTCCGTTGCCTTTCTCGTCGAGTCCCGAACATGTTTAAGGTACGTTTCGGTGGACAGCAGATACTGGCAAAGAAGGGCTTTCTTGAGCGAGTTGTAGTCGTCAGCTTCTTCTTCGGCTAAGGTATCGTAAACTTCGCGAGCTGCACCTTGCACAAAGGCCGAGACGCTAATCCCCCAATGTTGCTCGGGAATTTTATGAGCTTCTCAAATTGCACGAAGAAATTGTCAATGGACTCTTCTTTGTCATTGAACAACAGCATACTTTTCTGTACCATTCGGTGGCCGATAATCGGTCGTACTTTCCCTCCAGAACTCGTACTGGAGTCGTCCCTATCGACGGTTCTAGCTTCTATCCTTAATTTCGAGAGCATGAGCGAGCTCTTTCTTTTGCGGCCGCTGATATTCTCGCCAGCTCCTTCTATCTGTCTGCTGCTATCCTGGCCAGCTCCAGCTCCTTCTGTGTCTCTCTGTCATCTTCTATCTTGGCCAGCTCCTTCTGGGCCTCTCTTTCGGCTGCTTTTTCGGCCCTCCATTCTTTGATACTCTCTCCCTCGTACCGTAGATCTTCCGAGCCCATGGCGCTATATTCTTTAATCATCTGTCTTTCTTTAGCCATTTTATGATGATACTAACAGTAAGTGATACCCTGTCTCGACTTATAAAACAATTGACAGATATTACAAGCTCCTAACCCAATATTTACCTTTGGACAACGACTAACTTCGCTCACGAAAGATATTTTGCCCGATATTTGCTTCATGATTACTCCATCTAACTGAAATCTAGCAAGCTTGCAAATATCAAAATATAATATACACAAGTTGAAATCATAAAAATTCAAAATACACAGGCTGGAAAATATCTCACAACTGTTCACTAATACTTCCTAATAAATAATACTTTAGGTCGTAAAATAATATTTATGTCTAATTCAGATTCCGGACGATGCCGCCACTGTGAAAGGGGTTGTGGTGTTATGATTGGATTGGCGTGGGGTGCTCCCAATATTTTATCTAAACTATTGTAGAAGTCCCACCTAAGCTCGATTTTGGATGGAAGTTAAATTAGTGAAAGATAGATGTACAGCTCCGAGCCCCCCAGTTAGCAATGCCGACGGTTAAACGGTTCAATATACAAAAAAGTGTGAAATTCAATGAATAACAATTTAATAACAATTCAATAGACATATGATTCCAATATCCCAAGTACACTCCTTCCGCTCGACCCTTCAATAGCCTATTACATCACTTGATTAGTAGTGTGAGATAGATTTCCACCTGTCCTTGTATTCTACTCATCTGTGGTATTCTACTCTCCTATCTCTCCTAATTCCTTCTCCTCTTCCTCCCCGACTTTCTCCAAATTCCTTCTCCTCCTTCTCGACTTCACTGTACGTCTTCTCCTCCTCTCTCCTCCTCCAAACAACTTTCTATACTCCTTCACCTTCTATCCACCTTCTCTCCACCGACTAGACTTTTGTCGACTCCGACTGTTCGCTAGTCTCACTTCAATCTCCAACTGTTGGATACTCGGGACTCAACTGAACCGGAAGTTCTCTGTCCCTTAAAAATCTTTCTGTGAAAACACAAGAACGGTACAATATTTTTCCTTAGCCCTCTCATCTCACACTACAACCAGCCTATCATCAGATAATGGCTATTAAATTTCTTCGGTCACGCATTCATTTACATCAAAATACTCATACATTTTTGTATGGTAAAACAACGTCATAATACAGCACGGTATCAATTACTTCTTATAAAACATCAATAAATTGAGTCACATCAGTATATATTCTTAATCCCATTATACTAAACAATATCACAATAATCAGATGCATTTCTTTACCCTAAACTCATACAAAGTACACAAATATTCAAATATCCATGCTCTGAGATATGCATACATCTATAGTAACTAATCTTACATACTTCAACCATTTTCCAAACTCACAATTCAAGCATGAGTAAATTCTAACATAACGCATTAATAAATATACTGGTTTACAACGAAGTAACCTGATAGCGAATTACAAAATTAATTCTGACCTCAAGCTAATAATCTCCATAATTCTCAATGTAAAACTCAAGCCCATTTCTCAAATACGCATGTAAATGAAACACTACAAAGGTAATCATACATACTAAACAATGCTAGTAATTAGGTATACATACTACAAATAATTACAATTATGATGCCGTAATATTCTGCAAAAATCGAGCAAATAACTTACTGACCTTTTCGAAGCTTTTCTTCATTTACAATCCACCTCTCTAAGGTTTGCCTCCAAATTACATGTGGCTTCCCGGAGTAACCCTATTTGTTCAACGATCTGTCTAGGCGACTAATAACCTTTTCCTTGCGAGCTATGAAGTTATAATTCGGATCTAAATTGTAATCACACCCTCTATCTCAATTCCGATTGGATGTCGCTGTGAACCGAACCAATCAAACTTAGCGGACAATGTCCTTCTCGCTGTCTGTCAAAGTGGGGACGGATGAGAATACGCCCCGTTCCCCCGCGGGCTTCCTTTGATCTCTGAGCAAATATTTAACACCTAGGTGTGAATACATACAAGCCTTTGTCAAATGACACGATCGGTCGCCTACGACAACTGAAATTTCCGGTCGTCCTGCGGGTCACGATAACCTTGCGTAAGGGATTAACACTAGCCTGCGGAAATCATTGCACATCAAACACATGACCACAGTAATACCCCAGCTTATACATGATTTGATAGCTGGGATGAGCAAACGTGACAAAACCCAACAATTTAATTGCCAAATATGATGCTTCGTTTATGACCAAATGCCAACTGAAAATTTTGATTGCCCTTGTGTCAATCACTAACACCAAAATGGAATATTTTTATTTATTTAATTAATTAATTATTTTTTTTATTTATGATCATGATTATCATTATCATTATTATTATTATTATTATTATTATTATTATTATTATTATTATTATTAAGCGACAGTCCTGATAATAAAAGCGCAAGCCAAGTTTTGAAAATATCCATGAAGTAATAATTTCTGAACATCTGCTTTACAACTTCATCCGGAGTTTAGGAGCCGAAGGAATGCATTTTCAAGTTTCTTGTACGAAGAAAAATGGTGAAACCATCGATGTATGAACGTTTTAAAGTCACTTTTACGCATTTTGTTATTGTTATAGGATAAAGTTCTTCAATAGCTTCACCCTGTTTAGCCTCTGGCCCTTTTGATGTCTCTTCCCAGAATCTATATGGAGTAAAGTTTATTTTTCGAAATGGTTGAAAGAGACTAGAATTGAGATGGAGAGGTCGTAAGAGGAACACATCATTTTATTTTATGCTAGGCACATATGGAATTATTAGATTTCCTGTGAGAAATAATCTCGATATGTCACTGGAGTGAAATGCAAGAATTTTATTTTCACTGACTGTCAATAGATACTGATAATGTAAGGTCGGGGACATTTTAAAACTGTTCGAGCGGTCTAGTGGTAAATATGGCCGCCTAGCACACAAACAACCTCGTTCGAAATCCGAAATTGGTCAAATCAATTTCTTTGTCATGTTTGTTTTGTAAAAAGAAAGAGTTATGTGCTGTTTTACCTTGTACTGGGAAGAAGAATTATGCTACACACAGCTTAATATAAACGAAAACCGATGACATTATCGCGTGGGTTACACTAAGAAATCTGCTACTTCAGAATGTTATAAATATTGCTAGTCATAAAATAAAAGCAAACTTTCTTTGCTCCGAGTAAATAACGAACTTTCTTTGCTCCGAGTAAATAACGAATAAATTTCATCTCGTGGGTGAAAAATTCAAGTATTTGCACCCGCTTTATGAAAAATATCCATTATTCACTCAGTGAAATATATACATTATTAGCTCGGTGAAATATATCCGTTATTCACTCACAGAAAACAATTATACTTACTCCATGAGATTATAATTGGAGAATATTTTAAGAAATTAATAACTAGAAAATATTTCATATTTTATTGCCTAACTACTTTTGGGTTGCCTGAGTATATTTGACATGGAAATCATAGATTCTCCATCCTTGGTGATAGATGGAGCGATCTAGCTTAGAATGAATCTTATTGACCATGCCAGACAATTCATCAATATTAAATCTGGACAATTATAAATACAGATTATTACGCACCTAAATATCAATACAATGAATCAACTATTTAATAGAATTAAAACCACATTAGTAGTAATTATGTAAGATTCGGGTAGATTCTTAACTGACTACGGGAAAAGGGCTTGTAGCAAGGGATGTGACAGTAATGGGGTGATTAAATATTTAATAATCAAGCATTTGCGATCTCATATCCCAGTCAGCGAACATTTCTAGGTCATTTGTATTCATTTCAAAACAAAAATATCACAGGATCATAGATAAATTAAGAACAGGGCCAATTATATTTTTCTTTGTATAAAGAAGAACAAGCAAGAACTAAGATATACAGCCCAACAGAAAATTGATAAGCATTCCAGAAGTTTTAGCCGTGATATGAAAGCATGCAAACTCAAAAACAAAATGATGCATCTGCAAAACATGTATTAATGTGTGTTATAGCTGACACAGACGCATGTATTTCGGTACAACCATATGAAGTATAGCCTACTATTGACATAAAATAATTATAGAGTATGAACCACG
Source organism: Megalonaias nervosa (assembly GCA_016617855.1). Classification (NCBI taxonomy): domain Eukaryota; kingdom Metazoa; phylum Mollusca; class Bivalvia; order Unionida; family Unionidae; genus Megalonaias; species Megalonaias nervosa. Next base: position 8,098 of record JAECUM010022315.1, on the reverse strand, counting down.
ATATCCCAGTATGAAGCATAGACAGCTATTAAATTACAACAATTATATGTACATCAACGATAGCGCAAAAAGGAATTGTGTGCCCATAAGTTTATCATGCACAATAAATGAACACATTATAGTACATTCTTCCTACATTAATTTGAAATTGACTTGTAATAACAAATGAACACATTATAGTTATAGGTTTATCAACTCTTCCTAAACTGGTTCCAATCACCCTGTAAGCAGCATAGACATGACCATAGATTATAGTGTAATTATACACATGACAACTCATCATAGTGTAATTATACATTTGACAACGCATCATAGTGTAATTATACGCATGACAACGCATCGTAGTCTAATTATACGCACGACAACGTATCATAGTGTAATTATACACATGACAACGCATCATAGTATAATTATATACTTTACAACGCATCATAGTATAATTATACGCAAAACAAAGCATCATAGTATAATTATACGCTTGACAAGGCATCATAGTATAATTATACACTTGACAACGCATCATAGCATTATTATACACATGACAACGCATCATAGTATAATTATATGCAAAACAAAGCATCATAGTATAATTATACGCTTGACAAGGTTCATAGTATAATTATACACTTGACAACGCATCATAGCATTATTATACACATGACAACGCATCATAGTATAATTATATACTTTACAACGCATCATAGTATAATTATACGCAAAACAAAGCATCACAGTATAATTATACGCTTGACAAGGCATCATAGTATAATTATACACTTGACAACGCATCATAGCATTATTATACGCAAGGCAATGCATCATAGTATAATTATACGCATGACAACGTATCATAATGTAATTATACACATGACTCAGAATAATAGTGTAATCATACACAAGACAACGCATCAGTGTTATTGTGGACATGACAACACACCATAGTGTAATTATACATGAAAAGCATCGTAATGGGATTATGTACCGGACTACACATCATAGCGTAATTATACACATGACATCGCATTATACGTGCAATTATGTACATAACAACGCATCATAAGTGCAATAATATACATGATAACGCATTATAAGTGCAGTTATATATGTGACAACGCATTTTTACAGTACTTATACACATGATAAAGCATTTTAAGTGGACTTAATGCACTTGATCACACATCTTAACGGTTATTATACACATGAGTAAATATCATAAGTGGAATTATACACATTACCACGCGTCAAAAGTGCAATTGTTTTGTAGTGATCTTTAATGTGGTAATCAGAAAACATGTCAAATTGATTCAGTGTTAGATGTTCTGATTTTTCAAGTTTCAAACAATTTGTGAGAGTAGATAGCGAAAATTATCATTTTTGTTGTTTAAGCACTGAGTCACCAAGCCTGATTCTCTCAATCATTCGTTCAAGTTGTGCTTTCAACGTTTAGATAAATTCTGCAGTTTTTTTATCCTGTGATACGTTTCAATGATTCGTCAATCTTATATCTCTCATCATCAACACCATTACGATCAAATCACTTGAAGAGATACTACTTCTTATAAATATTCATCGAATACTAAGTATGGATGTGGCTGTTCATTGTGATGCGTTAATGAGTAACACAGACTAAAACTCGTGACAGTTTTTAGTTTATTCTTAAATATTGCCTCTTTCCAGATTGTATGTTTATGTTATTTTCACACGGTGAAAATTATACTCAGATTATCTTTAAAGTGTCTGATACGTAAGATAAACGTTGTATGCTTACCTCCAATACAGTGGTGAAGTCAATGTAAATGCAGCATAAATTTTTAACAGGTTGAAGACAATTTTATAACAATCGTGTAACAAACAGATTCCTTTCAGTTATTAAAATTACATATAACTGTAAATAACATTCTGTTTATAACTTCAATTTCACAAACCATGACAGATAATACTCAAATCCGTAAATATCAACTCATGTTTAAGATGTTAATTTCAGGTTAGCAAACATCCCAGGCCTCATTTATTGACTAGAACATAAAATTTGTATGATTGAAACAAAATCATCGGAGATCACGTATATATTAATACCATCCGGACCCTCCAGACTCAATACAGTTCGAAAATTGTAAAGCATTGCGCATCTTGTGATTAGGTTTTTCTTTACTATTTATTTCAATTTTAACTATATCAGTTCTAGCACTTAATGTGTGAAGCTGTTTCTTACTATTTTTCCTTTATTAAAATGTTTAAATGCATTCGAATATTTTACTCAGTTTGTTCCATATCTTTGAAATCTTTCTCAATTGTTTTTGTTTTCTTTATATGTAAAATAATGCTTGTACCAACCAATAATATTATACATTTTCTATTTAAGAACAAATTATTGCATCATAGTGATTTAAGTCACAGTCAGTTCTTTCACCTATTGCATCATAGTGATTTAAGTCACAGATAATTGTTTGACCTATTTCATGATAGTGATTTAAGTCACAGTCAATTATTTGACCTGTTGTATCATGATAATTTAAGTCACAGTCAATTGTTTGACCTTTTTCTTGATAGTGATTTAAGTCACAGTTAATTATTTGACTTACTGCATCATAGTGATTTAAGTCACAGTCAATTGTTTGACATATTGCATCGTAGCTTATTCTGTATTGTTCTCAAATTACACAGTAAATTCATATTATCCTCTAAAAATACATTTCCAACCATTCTATCACTGATCTACTTTATTTAATTTACATAAAATAATTTTAAAAACATACTGTAAGTTTTCCATCTTCATCAATGATACTGATGTACAATATTTTCATTCTTCCCCGCTGTAATCTCTTGTAATAGCAATTAACATTGTATGAAACAACTATACGCGAATAAAAACAAACATTTAAATCTAGAAAAGCTCCAGCAACCTCGAAAAATAACCGTTGGGCAATTTTTTGTGTTGCTGATGTGGTCGAGGGAACAAAAGATTTCTTGGTTTCAAAACCTCGCAAACTGTATTGTATTCAGCAGATAGGGTATAATTCATTATCTACTGAATCATATCAATTTATGATTGTAGTTGATAATACGCACTGAACAAATGTTACGCAAGGTGATTTTAACTTTGGTTTGTGTTTCAAATGTTCAACATCAATTTCCTTTTCATTATCACAATTTTGACTTTTTGTTGTAAGAATTTTAAGGTTGTCATAAAAGCCAGGAAGTTAAACAACCTTGTGTTGTTCTTGTCTTTGATGTTAGTAAATATAGTTGGGTTTTTTTTGGAGTCCTGAGAACATTGTAATGCCCGTACAAATAATCAGTTAAATGCAACGAAATGGATATCGTACCAGCAATGTTAAGAACTGGATTATTCATCTATACTTCCTACTTAGTTGTCTCAGTCGCCGCAGGCAGGATGTACACTTGAACATCTCCGTCGATGAGGTATTTCTTCGAAAGATCCAGTGTACTTCAGATCTCTCCGCTATCCAAAGGAGGCGCTGTTCATTTATCTAGCGATAAAGGTTGATTAAAGACATGAACACTTCGTGTACAGTCCTGATGCGAAAGATTTGTATGTAACGAATTACCGCAGTCAGAAGTTACCGAGTATAATTTTAACTTCCATTCGTTCCTGTAAGATGCCCTAAGATCTTTTTTAAATTTTGTATTGGTTTTAAGTTTATTCTGACTGTTTCTATCTGTTTGTATCTGTTTTACTCATTCACGATCAAATTAACCCTTCATGGAAGATTTCAATTTTACTTTGCTTATCATGGCATCGACAGTGTTCAAGTTAGCGAGAGAAGATGTTACTTATTCAACAATTCTTAAATGTTATTAATAATATATCATACCGTTCTAAGATTTGGAAACAAAATCTATAGTTCCCGCAAAACACAATCCAACTGGAGCAACACTTACAACAGATATAACTGATTCAGTATCTGCCTCCAACCATTTCAAGGGATTATATGATATTTGTATTTCTTTGTTACTTTTCTAAGTTGTTTGACCTCCTTGATCAAATAAATTTTAATCACTCTAATCTGCTAAAGATGATGACGGACACTCCTCCAAGAGCGGCGAACTTTATGCCTTTTTATTCGGTTATCTTAAAACAAAGTTATGCTATGCATTGAGTGACATTTTTTGTGAAGTAAAAGTCTATTAGCAATCGGGTGGTCGATTGCGAATTGGCCAAAAGAAATTCAGATGATCAGAGTTACAACTTTTCAATGTCCATTGCTAAAAAGATTAATCGTAATTCATTAACATTTTTAAACACATACTGTAGGCGAACGTAAGAGCAGAGCTAAATGTTGCGTGGTAAATTGTGTTGACAAATTCTTTTTCTATGTATTTATTTATTTATTATATATTTTTTTATTTTAGCGGGGGTCTTTCTTTGCCCGTTGTTTATTTACAGAAATGGTAAGACAGCTGAGTATGTACACAAACAGCTGTCGTCTCCTATCGCTAGATGTCTCTGTATAGAAAACAGTGTTGTGTGTGGTTCATTGTTCATTACTAGTTAGACTTATTTTACAGCTGAATGTTTAAGAACAAATTAACAAGACGCCCAACGCAGCCACACCATTACTCTTTCAAATGTTAGATTTTTTATTCTTTCACTCTTTCTGTTCGTGTGTGTCGTGCTTTGCATAGCCATCGCCATTTTACATACAAGTTGTAAAATCAGCTTTAAAATCTAATCAGATATATAAATCCAATAAATCAAAAGGTTTATCGTTGAGAAGATAACGAGAAATGCAATATATTGAGTTTTACAGAACAAACCGCTACTGCTATCCCTGACAGAAAGAGTATTGCCCCAAAAGAACACAATCGGCGAAAATGGTTTAACGGTTACAGGAAAACAAAAACAAATTCCAAACCATGTGAGACAATAAAATAGAGAATGGGGTAAGGAATAATTTGAGCAAAGACACTAGTGATGAAAATGTCAAGAATTCACACTTGACTCAAAACATAATTTTATAAGCATTGCGGAAAACATTCAATCATACATTGCCCATTGAGGAATCATTATTAAGTAAAATTTAAAATAGTAAGATTATAGCGTAAATTCAAGGTAGTAAATGACGGCATCACAACAGATAAGTCTTAAAGAAGAGCGCAACATATGCCTGCTTTAATTTGACATTGTCATTGTCATGAACTCTGATGGTGTTTATTAATAAATCAGAGTTGAAAAATAGAGTGTCCTTTGTTACCTGGACATGAGTCAGTGAGCAAATTTGTACATGGACGGGACTCAGGAACCAGGTACGGACTATGTCACAGTTAATACACAATTTTTAATTTGTTTAGTTTAAAGATACTTAAAACCTCGAAAACGGCGCAAGATGCGTACTGTCAATAAACCAAAGAAATCAAAATTTGTAATTCTTTCTACCAGAAGAATTCTTAAAAAATATATTAATCTCTTCCGTTGCATCCAGTTTCATTTTTACATTTCGTAATACTGTGTTCTTCTAAATAAAGAGGCATTCAAGAATCAATGTAACAGTGCAAGGATAATTTTACTCACCGTAAGCTGAGATCTGTTCTCTTTCAATTCGTCACTTGATTTACAGATAAGCAATTGGCTTTCTATCCGAAATACGATCTGGATATACACATCGGAACTGAATTATCAGTTATTAATATGCTGCATCCACCAATAACTAAACAGGGTCGATAAGTCTGCAGTCACATGTTTTGATAAGTCGATAAAATTAAGAGGTCTAAATGAACTGTGCATCCACGTGCATCAATTATCATAAGTCACCAATGAATTATTTCAAAATATGTACATTAGTTTGTGCATTGGGTCTTTCATTTACATGCAACTCCTCCATACATAATATTATGTTTTTGCAGATATAGCGCATAGTAGCGACCGTTAGTGACAAACACGCAAGTAAATGCAATAAGGTGATACTTAACTGTGTTTTCGATATTTATTGGATCTATTCTTCCCAGTAATTATCACCGTGTGACATGTCTGAAAGAAGGACACCAGTATTAACAGTAAAAGGAACACATTGTGGCACTGACGGTTATTTTGGCGTGTACAGCTGACTGTCTACTTGAAAACGTCACAAATTGTAAAATTGACCGGTGTTGTGTCATGCAATTTTAAACTTTACAAATCACGACAATTCATTTTGATTGAAGAGATTAGAAACGTTTTACTTTTTTAAGCAACTAACAATTACTATGTGTATATATATTATATATATATATATATATATATATATATATATATATATATATATATATATATATATATATATATATATATATATATATATATATACACAGTCCTCCAATGTTAGACACCGACCTTGATAGTTGCTATGTGGGGGTGGGTGGGAGATCCTCTACACCCCCGTCGTTACTGTCAGTGCCGATGTTATGCACTGTATGACTATGTCACCCCCATCACTATAACCATTTACCGATAGCCATAATTTCATTTGTAATTAGCCCATGTAGTTAGCCTAAACTGTTAATCAACACGAAAATAAATTTAAAGATGCCAACATTGGTTACCCATGTGTCTGGACAATAACGATTCGGCCAAGGCACAGTGAACCCATCAGAGCATCAAATCTAAAAGTCGTTCATAAGCCAAACAAAACAACATATCGTTTGTTTTGAATATTGAACTTCTACTCAGATCGCTCATGCAAATTGAGATAAAAGATTATGATCACGCTGTAGAATGTTCAAAACCTTAGATTGCCTACTATTGGTAGAATTATTTTGTTTGATGTTGACGTTGCTATTACGTTGCAGATGGAGAATCCGCTGATCTATAAATAGCTACGTAGCAGACGCCATCAACAAGAATTCATACGCTTAAATAAGACTCTAAAACTGATAGGAAATATCTTTTATTTAAAACACCAAAACCAAAATAACAATACAAATAAATAAAATTTTGAAGAGTTACAATTATAAGAGTTTAAAATAGATGTTTTCTGAGTTTATCGTGATATAAACTGTCAGTTGCCGACTCACATAGCTTACATAACGCCCTTTAGGCATTATTAGCTGTGTGATTCAGCAACTGACGGTTTTTCCACGATAAACTCAGAAAAAACAACATTTAACTCTTAAATATATGACAGGATCAAAAAGATACAGGAGTCTCTAATGAAAACCGAATCAGTAAAATAATAAAATAGAGACAAACAGTCATACACACAGATATATTTTATAAAGGATATAAAACATATAAACTTTTTGATTAAAATTTTATAATTTTATATAGTGCCTTGGTATTAAGGCCATTAGGATACAAAATATCTAACTTGTGAATCCAATAACACTCCTTTTTCAGTCTATTCATGTCTCCATGCAGAATATATATTGGAATGAAAGAAAAATCGAGCAGAGAGCGATTATTTGTATTAAAATGAATTAAAATATTAGAGGAGGACTGAGGATCTCAGTCTGTAATTGTTTTATATGAAAGAGATGATTATTCATTCTCTTAGCAACTTGTTAAAGTGTTTGTCCAACATATTGCATGTTACATTTTCTACAGGTTCTCAAATAAATCATATCATCTGATAAGCAGTGTCATAACGTAGAGAAAATTCTTCTTTTGTACTGGAGCTATTAAAATAAGCACTTTCTCTTATATTTGTACATTGAGAGCACTGGTGTCTGTTACATTTAGATGATGAAAAATATGGTTTGTTTCTGTCAGTTTAGTTCTAAGTAAATAATCTTGCAAATTCTTGTGTCTTCTATAAGCAAGAACTGGTTTGTTTTTCTAAAGTGTTTTACGCTGTGGTTTCTTTGGATAAATTTAGGAGACTCAAATATTATTTATTATAAAGCCTATATTAGGTAATGAAGGATTGTATTGTGAAAGGAATACTATTTTTGACTGTTGTACATTTTGCTATGTTTAAAGCTTTATGGTGAGTAAGATTACGGGATTTGCTCATCAATTACATGTAAATGGTAACATTTATTCTGGAAATATGTTTTTAATTCAGTCAACGAATTTTGTAATTGACAATCATCAGAAATAATGAGTCGGTATCTTTTGGCCTGGCTATATGGTATACCGTGTTTACATGATACAGGATGACAC
>JAECUM010022314.1:0-23001 GCA_016617855.1 Megalonaias nervosa | reverse complement strand
TCAGATTATCATGAAATGCAGATTCACCACATTTTCTATAATAATGAAATGGACGAATCTGCATCGTGTTAACAAATCCTCAGATTATCATGAAATGCAGATTCACCACATTTTCTATAATAATGAAATGGACGAATCTGCATCGTGTTAACAAATCCTCAGATTATCATGAAATGCAGATTCACCACATTTTCTATAATAATGAAATGGACGAATCTGCATCGTGTTAACAAATCCTCAGATTATCATGAAATGCAGATTCACCACATTTTCTATAATAATGAAATGGACGAATCTGCATCGTGTTAACAAATCCTCAGATTATCAAAATCGACACTATATCATTAGTGGCGATTCACCATATTTTCTATAATAATGAAATGGACGAATCTGCATCGTGTTAACAAAGTCTCCTACATCATTGAATATAGATTTCATAATAAACATAAAATATTAATCATGAAAAGAAAGATCATATTATTTGATGGTTCAATAATTATCAAAAACAACATTGATGTGTGAATTCGCCACATTTCCTAATAATGAATTCACACATGTTAACGAAGCCTCAGATTATCATGAAATGCAGATTCATCCATTTTCTATAATAAATAATAATGAAATGGACGAAACTGCATCGTGTTATCAGATTATCATGAAATGCAGATTCATCCATTTTCTATAATAAATAATAACGAATGTGGTGAATTAACAAAGTCTCAGATTATCATGAAATGCAGATTCATCCATTTTCTATAATAATGAAATGGACGAATCTGCATCGTATTATCATGAAATGTAGATTCATCTATTTTCCTAATAAAATAATAATGAAATAGACGAATCGCCATCATGTTATCATTAGTGGCGATTCATCCATTTTCTATAATAAAATGGACGAATTCACATATTTTATTTTTAGTTTGACTTAAGAAGCATCGCTTCTAGAATCATTATATCATACAATTAAAACATAAAATAAATAATAATCATGAAAGGCAAGATTGTATTATTTCCAGGAACTGATCAATACGATACTGCGATGAAGATAATAAACGATAATAAAGGATCGATAGTCGCGAAAAATGATATCAGATTTGTTAATATCAACGAGCGTGTAGTTAATGGTTTCTCGAAAAAATCAATAAGCGACATAACAACGACTCGTAGAAATAAAGTACTTGATCGTTTGCGAAGAAGATTAGCTAACAAAACGATATCCTAGAATTATAATATAGTTGTTCATCGCGTTCTATACAGCGAGATTAAATATTTTTATGATAAATTAATTCGTGATCCGTTTGTTGGTTCTAACACGTGCTTATGTGATTTTTTGCGCTACCAGAATCTGATATATATCTCGGACGCCCCGAAATCATAACCAAGAGAACCTCGATGTTATCAAATTTGAAGAGTATTATCAATCACTAATGGGTTATTGCGATAATATTTACTGCGATGATTATTCAACTCCGCACAAGCACTGCGTTAACTGCAATAATAGTTTTATCAAGCACGGAGAAAATCAACGATGTCAAGATTGCCGATCATGGACTAAATATCTATATTGGTTGATAGACATTATACTTCAATGATCTGCGGTTAATTTATTTTGTTGTTCAGCTAATATCTTTTCATCCATTCTTTTTAATCTCCTCTCAATACTTCTATTAATCTTTTTTATACTCTCTTTAAACTCTCTTTTTCGTTCTCGCTCTTCATCAACAGGTTTATATTTTACTTCAGGTTCTAGCTTAATCAATGGTTTTTTTAATTTAGATAATTTTCTGTTATACTCAGCAATATCAAATTTAGCTTCTTTTTTGCAATCTTTCCAGCTGGTTCACGATCTCGCAATAACGCAATAGTTACTTTATCGCTCATCGTTAAGTCAACGGTCTTTGGCATTATAATAAATAAAAAAAATAAAAATAAAAATAAAAATAAATAGATAATGGCAGCCTTTCATTGAATGGAACAATCATATTTTTTTTTTATTTTTATTTTTTTTATTATCTAGAGAATTACAAACAATAATTATATTATTCTTGAATCGCAATAATTATATTATTCTTGAATCGCAACAAGCACGACAAATAATAATAATTATATTATTCTTGAATCGCAACAAGCACGACAAATAATAATTATATTATTCTTGAATCGCAACAAGCACGACAAATAATAATTATATTATTCTTGAATCGCAACAATAATTATATTATTCTTGAATCACATCGAATTAACAAGCACGACAAATAATAATAATTATATTATTCTTGAATCGCAACAATAATTATATTATTCTTGAATCACATCGAATTAACAAGCATGACAAATAATAATAATTATATTATTCTTGAATCACAATAATTATATTATTCTTGAATCATAACAAATAATAACTGGCGAGAGTTTTACAAATGAACACAATCAATCAATGATAGATTATGGAATATTATTCTCGAGTTTGTATAAATCAATAAATTATTTATTTTTTAATTATTTTTTGTAGGATAATAATATCACCGAACTTTTTCAGGTCCGAATTGCATAAGCAATTACCCGAGAAATCTCTCAAGTACTAATTATATTATAATGCCAAAGACCGTTGACTTAACGATGAGCGATAAAGTAACTATTGCGTTATTGCGAGATCGTGAACCAGCTGGAAAGATTGCCGCTAGTTTTGGAATTGGATTAGCAAGAGTCTATGAAATTTGGAGAGAATCAAATGTGATTAGCAAAAAAGAAGCTAAATTTGATATTGCTGAGTATAACAGAAAATTATCTAAATTAAAAAAACCATTGATTAAGCTAGAACCTGAAGTAAAATATAAACCTGTTGATGAAGAGCGAGAACGAAAAAGAGAGTTTAAAGAGAGTATAAAAAAGATTAATAGAAGTATTGAGAGGAGATTAAAAAGAATGGATGAAAAGATATTAGCTGAACAACAAAATAAATTAACCGCAGATCATTGAAGTATAATGTCTATCAACCAATATAGATATTTAGTCCATGATCGGCAATCTTGACATCGTTGATTTTCTCCGTGCTTGATAAAACTATTATTGCAGTTAACGCAGTGCTTGTGCGGAGTTGAATAATCATCGCAGTAAATATTATCGCAATAACCCATTAGTGATTGATAATACTCTTCAAATTTGATAACATCGAGGTTCTCTTGGTTATGATTTCGGGGCGTCCGAGATATATATCAGATTCTGGTAGCGCAAAAAATCACATAAGCACGTGTTAGAACCAACAAACGGATCACGAATTAATTTATCATAAAAATATTTAATCTCGCTGTATAGAACGCGATGAACAACTATATTATAATTCTAGGATATCGTTTTGTTAGCTAATCTTCTTCGCAAACGATCAAGTACTTTATTTCTACGAGTCGTTGTTATGTCGCTTATTGATTTTTTCGAGAAACCATTAACTACACGCTCGTTGATATTAACAAATCTGATATCATTTTTCGCGACTATCGATCCTTTATTATCGTTTATTATCTTCATCGCAGTATCGTATTGATCAGTTCCTGGAAATAATACAATCTTGCCTTTCATGATTATTATTTATTTTATGTTTTAATTGTATGATATAATGATTCTAGAAGCGATGCTTCTTAAGTCAAACTAAAAATAAAATATGTGAATTCGTCCATTTTATTATAGAAAATGGATGAATCGCCACTAATGATAACATGATGGCGATTCGTCTATTTCATTATTATTTTATTAGGAAAATAGATGAATCTACATTTCATGATAATACGATGCAGATTCGTCCATTTCATTATTATAGAAAATGGATGAATCTGCATTTCATGATAATCTGAGACTTTGTTAATTCACCACATTCGTTATTATTTATTATAGAAAATGGATGAATCTGCATTTCATGATAATCTGATAACACGATGCAGTTTCGTCCATTTCATTATTATTTATTATAGAAAATGGATGAATCTGCATTTCATGATAATCTGAGGCTTCGTTAACATGTGTGAATTCATTATTAGGAAATGTGGCGAATTCACACATCAATGTTGTTTTTGATAATTATTGAACCATCAAATAATATGATCTTTCTTTTCATGATTAATATTTTATGTTTATTATGAAATCTATATTCAATGATGTAGGAGACTTTGTTAACACGATGCAGATTCGTCCATTTCATTATTATAGAAAATATGGTGAATCGCCACTAATGATATAGTGTCGATTTTGATAATCTGAGGATTTGTTAACACGATGCAGATTCGTCCATTTCATTATTATAGAAAATGTGGTGAATCTGCATTTCATGATAATCTGAGGATTTGTTAACACGATGCAGATTCGTCCATTTCATTATTATAGAAAATGGATGAATCTGCATTTCATGATAATCTGATAACACGATGCAGATTCGTCCATTTCATTATTATAGAAAATGGATGAATCTGCATTTCATGATAATCTGATAGTAGAGAAATAAAGTTTCCGTTAACATGATGTGAATTCTAGACATTTCATTATATTATTATAGAATTCACACATCATGATATAGTGTTGATTTTGATAATCTTTGTTAATCATTAAACCACCCATTAACGCTCCATATGTGAAACTTCAACATAGTAGTTCTTGGATCTACCGCGATGATATCATTACCGCCGGGATATTCTTGTCGCGTATCGATGAAATTCATCCAACGAGGATCATCAATAAAGTCTGATTTAGGCCACACAGGATAAGTAACTGTGTAGTCTGATCTTGCTGCGTTGATTTTGTTGTCTGAGATTAATGATGCTCCAAAACCTCTGTAGATCGCTTTAATCTTTTCAATAATGTTTCTGGTAGTTAATTTATTTGATCGAAATCTTATTTCAGGAAAGATGCTTGACCAGTTACTAATCAGATTATTATATTCACGAGTAAGTTCTGGATCATCGATCATGTTCTTAATACGCATTCTAAGATCTGGTCCTGATATCGGTATCGTTGTTGTCATTATATCGTCAGACACGATATCGGGTAAATTCAACGCGGTTAGAAATTTTCTTATTATTGTTAGTTTTTCTTTTGGACTAATTTTATCCGATCGAAATACTTCTCTCGCGGTTGCACTGCCATCATTAAATTTATCAACGATAATTCGCTGAGCTCGTCTTATCTGCGTTGAGTTTTTATATAAATATTCTATCTGCGGGGCTGGCAATAAACTAACATCACACTGACACATATAACTGAGGAACGATTTCTTTGCTTGATATGGTTCTAGATTTGCATTAGGATCGTATTTGTAATACCCATAGATAATTTCATTAATGATAGAATCGTCATCAAGAGACTTTGTCTCTAGAGATTGTTTTATTCGATCACCTATCGATGTCTTTAGAAATTCATCGACATTAGGATCATTATCATAATCGATTTTAGAATCATCTGTATTGGTTTTTTTCAACCACGTTTCATAATCATCTACATGCGGTTCTATTATTTCATATCCGGTATTTTTCATCGCATCAATCAATCGCGGTGTAAAGTACATAATGGAATTATTCTCGTCGATAATGTCACTGATATAAGCGTATCCGAATCCAGTCTGTAGATCTTCGGCGTTTGGAATTCTATATAATTTTGTGTCGTTGTCGATTAGTCTTTCTCGATCTACGATTACCTTTTCGACAGATTCACGATATATCGGTAATTTGCAAGAGCGTTGTTTTCTCGTTGACGAATAATGTATTTCGTTAACGCAACGGAATCTGTGGATAGCCTGCTTAGTTGCCTCAACAGATCCTAATTCTTCCGAGAACACGTACATAACCTTAAATCTATCATCAACGATACTAACTCCGGCTTCGAGTGTATGGTTGCTGATAACAACCTCGATGTTATCGAAGGCGTGATTGATATCGTTGAAGTCAGATTTCTTTTGAGCAGGATCTGTATCGGCGTGATAATATCTAACACGATATCCTAGATGCTGAATGAGTTTAGCTAGGCTTTCAACGGAGTAATCGGTCCTTTGTTTATTATGCGTGAATATGGCGATTTTAGAATCACTAATATTTAATCGTTCTAGAAGCGAGGTTAGATTATTCTTGTGAGAAATCTCGATGTGAAATTTCTTATCATGATCCGGTTTATAATCGTTAATGATAAATTTCATAGATGAACGTCCTAGCTTATCACGGAATAATATTAGATCATCATCGTTAGCATCTGCGTCGAGAACGATTAATCGTTTGCATATCGTTGCTAATCCTATAAATTTATTCCATCGATCTTTGCTGTGTCTCGCTGAATGGAATTGTTGTCTGCGGATTCCGTGCCATTCATCTACAATAATTACATCTGGGATTCCACGGATTCTATGTATAGACTCCCACTGAACAACAACTCGACGAGAATCTCCCGTGTTAAATGTGATACAACCATCGATGTCCATATAGGATTCAATATTATAATCGGATTTGATTTTCTCGGTAAGTGTTTTTCTGTACGATAATGCGAGCACGGACTGATCATCTCTTAATGATTTCCAAGCCGATTCGGATTTCCCCATTCCACATGCGGACCCGTCGATATAATCTTCGTCGTGAATAACCTTACAACCTGGTCCTGATTCGTGGATTGGTAATGCCGTGTATTTGTCGGCGTTTCTGGTAATTAGATATCCGGGGTAACGAAATCTACGTCTCGCGTTGATCAGATACTTTATATATCTTTTATCTGTAGAGACGTCGTCTCTAGAGACATCATTAGATGATACTGATGATAAATCATCTGATGATGAAATGGGTAGTTGTAATTGTTTCCCAGTCGATCTAGGACAGCAGATCGAATAATAATCATCGTTGATATACACGAGACAGTTATCGCATTTGTCTTTGATGTAGCCGCGTATCTCATCATATCCGTGTCTGCGCTCGCAAATATTACACATGTGACCTGGTTCTCTCGATATAGTAAATCTATTTTCTGATACACTAACAACGTCGATTAGTTGATCGGGTTTCCCAGTAAGTATCGTAGATAGCCTAGCTATATCCGCTGGTGGAATTTCATCACAGAAAGCTGTTTCATGAACTGCTCTAGCGATATAATCAACAGCGCGATGAGGTTGAATACAAGTTGGACAGACTAGCAACATAGAAGCGTCAAAATGATCATCGTGTGAAATTAATTTTTTGCATAACGTTTCTTTACCCGGTTTGTAAGATCGCGTGTTATTTAACTTAATGCTATGAAGACCAGCTTGTCGATCGACCTTCCAGTAGGGATTCTTGTCGCTACAAGCGCGAACTGTTAAATCTACTTGTTGATTAAATGTTACCGACGCTGATTTACAAAGAACGTGATAGCCGCTGTTAGTCTCAAACAAGAATATCTGCTCGCGATCGCACACACACAGTTCAGCGAAATAATCAATGATGTCGTCGGTCTTGATTCGTTCGTCAGTAATATTTATTTCCGCTCGGTCGCTGTAGCGATATGTAACTTTTTCATACACGTACTTGGTATCTAGATCAAACACCGGATATCTAAGCCTGAATTTGGGGATTATTTCGGTCACCGAAGATTCATTAATGAAGTTCCCAGCGAATCTGTTAAAATCAGCATCGTCTGAGAACACGTAGAATTTATTAAAATGTTGAATAATTATTCCCCGCTTGTAAATATCAGATTCCACTTTAGAACTTTCTATGGCATCATATTTTGTATTATAAACATCCTCGAATGATGTTATATGTTCTGTCATAGCTATGATTATATAATATACAGAATATACTTCTAATTAAAAAATAATTAAAATATTATTATTATATAATAATGCCATTTCAAACAGGACCTAATAACTGTCGTTGGATAGTTCAAGGATCGACTCGGACATGCGGAAAGTCGTGCCGAGAAGAATACTGCGCTCATCACAGCCATATGATCAGAACAGGATCAAGAGGAAATAGACCGTGTCTGCGGTGTGGTAATGGAGTGCGAGGAGCGATTCAAATTTGTACAGCGTGCGGAGGTAACAGATACAGAGTGATGTTACTTTATTATAATAAGAGGAAACCGAAATATATGTCTCATAAAGACGCTCCACCAACAGCAGAGGAATATGTGGCTCAGTATTTGTTAAGAGACGCTGAAATAGATGTTCATGAAGAAGTGGCGTGATATTCTGATAGTAGAGAAATAAAATTTCCGTGATGGCGATTCGTCCATTTCATTATTATTTATTATGGAAAATGGATGAATCGCCACTAATGATAACATGATGGCAATTCGTCCATTTCATTATATTATTATAGAAAATGGATGAATTGCCACTAATGATAACATGATGGCGATTCGTCCATTTCATTATTATTTATTATAGAAAATGGATGAATCGCCACTAATGATATAATGTCGATTTTGATAACATGATGGCGAAACTAGACATTTCATTATATTATTATAGAAAATGTACAGATTCGCCACTAATGATATAATGTCGATTTTATTAATCTGAGGAATCATCAGTAAATATATCATATTCTGTTGTACATTTTTTTTTCAATCTCGCGATGTAATTCTCTGGAGTGCATCTTAATTTTTTACAGATCTCTTTTATTCGCCTCGCTTCATCTTTTATTTTGTATTCTTCCGATAATTGTTTTTCTTTCTGCTCTCGTTGATTTATTATTTTTTGATCCTCTTCAGAATTGATCACTGCAGGAAGTACTTTAAAGTAATTGTGTAGATATTCACGAGCGGTTGGAGGAGTGTCTTTGATGAAACCTCGCCGTGGAATTCTATGCTGGTAATAATGTATTAATGAGCTATATTTATTACCGCCACATTTAGCGCATATAACAGCACGAGATGCTAATCCGCATTTAATACAGATTTGCAAACCAGAAGATTTTTTCACATTTTGATTGTGCTGAGCGCAGTATTCTCCGCGACATGGTCTATTACAAAGTGAAGAAGTTTTTAACAACCATCTACATTTGTTCATTATAATATATTCGTTTGTTTAATTATTGAAAACTCCTTGTATCTCGGCGAGTCAACGATAAATGTAATTAGCAGCAGAGAGGGTGAACAGACCTTTTGGACAATAAATATGTTTGCTTGAAATGAAATATATTTTTTTCTTACAAAAATATGTCCCTGACCAGATTGTAAGATAGTTACTATCTTTCAATCCAAGCAAACATATGTGAATTCCAATTGTAGGGTTCACCCTCTCTGCTGCTAGTCCTATTTTGTGCAAATTGTACAATCGCATCATCTCCTTGGAAACCTATCCGGACTACTTCAAAACTGTAAATGTTATACCTATCTTCAAAGGTGGGAAAAAAGACAGGCTAGATATGAATAGCTATAGAGACATCTCAATCGTTCCCGTTTTTCAAAAAGTATTTGAAAAAATATTGTTGAAGAGGATAACTCTATTTAGCGAAAGGATCAATTTCCCTCACCAATTACAACAGGGATTTCGAAGCGAATGCAGTGGCATTCCTGCAGCCTTTATTATAAAAGAGGGAATAGCCCATTTTTTAGAAAGTCACTCAAATGTTTATGCTGCATTCCTGGACAACGCGAAGGCCTTTAATACGGTATGGCATGATGGCCTCTTTTATAAGCTATTCTGTCTCGGAGTTAAAGGAAAACTGTGGAGATTGATTCGAAATTCTTTTCGAGAAGTTAGGGCCCTTGTTCTGCTCAACAGCCATCATTCGAAACCATACTCAGTCAATCAAGGGGTAGGACAAGGAAGAACCCTATCAGCATGGCTATTCTTAGTCATGATTAATGACCTAATATCCTTGCTGGAGTCAACAAAATCTGGAATACAAATTGGTACCTTAAGTATCCCTTGTGTTTTATTAGCGGATGACACGACCTTGCTATCTTCATCATTTAACGGTATGAACGTTTTACTTCGCAACCTCCATGACTATGCATCGCAGTGGAGACTCCGATACAATGCTGATAAAAGCAATATCGTCATATTTTCGAAGAAAAAATCATGCAAAAATCTATGTTCATGCTCGGAGATAAAAGGATACCTATTGTTTCCTCTAGAATATATGCTGGGGTTACTCTCTCCACAGATCTTTCTAATACTGTTGCAGTGAAAAATGCTTGTGATAAAGGTAGATCAGTATTTTATTCCCTTGTTGGAACTGGCATTGGAAAGGATGGTATGAATCCAATTAATAGTGCTAAAATATGGTCAAAAATAGTTCTACCTGCTATAACATATGGATGCGAATTATGGTCAAACTTGAGCCAGTCACAGGTATATGATCTAGAAGTATGTCAAAGAAAAGCGGCAAGAAGAATTATAGGTCTTGATCAACGCTCATCTACAGAGACAACAATTAGCAGTCTTGGACTGTGGTCAGTTGAGGGATATGTAGATAAAATCAAATTAGGTTTCTTCAATAAAATCTGTAGAGCCAACGGTTCACTAGCATGGAAAATTATATTCAACAGAAGAATTCTTGACTTCCTAATACACGAGAGCGAGAGCATTGGCTTCGTTAAAGATATATATCGTGTTCTTTTGAAATACCAGCTTGGCGGTTTCTTCAACCTATACGTGAACACCCTATATTCTGTCCCGAAACCAGTCTGGAGGAGGAGTATTGAAACGGCAGTTCACTGCTACGAAGAATCATCGTGGAGAACTAAACTTGAAATGAGGCCTGAACTTTTACACTATGCAAGTGTCCATGCTAATCTTCAACCACTTGCTGTCTGGAAGCTAGGTAAATGTTGTCCTGATAAAACTTGGTCATTCGCTAACATTGCCTATTTAACAAAGTGTTCAATTTCAACAGAGAATGAATATAACTGCAAACTCTGCAAAAGATTGACTTCAGACAAAGCCAAGCATATGTTATTATTCTGCCAAGCCCTAAATGATTAACGTAACACTATGTTTGAAAGAATAATAGATGCAATAAACATACTAGATTCACACTGGCTTTTTTGTCAAGACAATGACTCATTACTTCGAATCCTTTTGGGCAAGAGAGTGGACATCTTTGGTTCTATGGATGATCATTCATGGCAGGCATTCATGTGTGTGGTGGCTGAAGGAATAGTCACAATGTACAGAGGAGCAACTGAACTTGAAAACGATATCTGACATTATGCTTGTTCAGTATATTAGGGAAATGAACTCATTTCATTCCAATCATAAAAATATTCACAAGTGTTCAAAGTGAGAGCCAATGTGATAATCCTTCTAAATCGTTCCAGTCAAATGTAATAATTCGAATTATTTTTTTTTTCCTTCCCTCTCTTAATCTCCGTTAATTATATTTTTCGCTTGCAGTGAGCTCTCTAACTCATGTGTTTAGACATTGTGTTTCTCGGCTTTTGTAGATATATACTTCAGATTTAATGTGTTGAGAATCCATTAATGTCGAGCTATGTTCCTATCATTATAGTGTAATAATGAAAAATAACTGAATGAAATCTCTTTTGAAGAGGAAATAAAGAAAGTCAGTCAGTCAGTCAGTCATACATACATGCATATATACATACACACATACATAAACATACATACATACATACATACATACACACACACATACATGCATGCATGCATGCACGCATACATACATACCTACATACATACATAAATACATACATATATACATACATATATACACACATACATACATACATACATACATATATACATATACACATGCACACAAATGCATACATACATTCATACATCCATATATACATACATACATAATTACATACACATACATACACACAAACACACATACATACATGCATGCATGCATGCATACATACATACATACATACATATATACATGCATACAAACATATATACATACATACATATACACATGCACACAAATAAATACATCCATCCATCCATACATACATCCATACATACATACACACACATGCATACACACATACATACATACATGCATACACACACATACATACATACATACATGCATGCATGCATGCATGCATGCATACATACATACATGCACACACATACATACATACATACATACATACATACATACATACATACATACATACATACATACATACATACATGCATACATACATACATACATACGTACATACATGCATACATACATACATGCATATATACATACGTACACACACATACATACATGTGTGCATACATACATACATACATATATACATGCATGCATACATTCATACATACATACATACACACACGCTCATACACACACACGCATACATACATACATACATACTTACATCCATACATACATGCATATATACATACATACATACAAAGATACACACATACATACATACATGCATACATACATGCATACATACACACATACATGCATACATACCTACATACATACATACATACATACATACATACATACATATATACATACACACATACATACATACGTACGTACATACGTAGGTACGTACATACATACATACATGCATACATACATACATACATACGTACATACATACATATATGCATAGATACATACACACATACATAAACATACATACATACATACATACATACACACACACATACATGCATGCATGCATGCATGCATGCATACATGCATACGTACATGCATACATACATACATATATACATACATACATACATATACACATGCACACAAATACATGCATACATCCATAAATCCATACATACGTACATACACACATACATGCATGCATGCATGCATGAATACATACATACATACATACATACATACATACATACATACATACAAACATATATACATACATGCATATACACATGCACACAAATACATACATATATCCATCCATACATACATACATACATACACACATGCATACACACATACATACATACATACATACATGCATACATACACACACACATACATCCATACATGCATGCATGCATGCATGCATACATACATACATATATACATACACATACATACATACATACATACATACATACATACATACATGCATACACACACATACATACATACATACATACATACATGCATACATACATACGTACACATACATACATACATGTGTGCATACATACATATATACATACATGCATTCATACATACATACATACACACACACTCATACACACACACGCATACATACATACATACATACATACATACATATATACATACATACAGACAAACATGCAATACATACATACATACATGCATACATACATGCATACATACACACATACATGCATACATACAAACATACATACATACATACATACATACATACATACATACATACATACATACATACATACATGCATACATACATACATACATACATACATACATACATACATACATACATACATGCATACATACATGCATACATGCATATATACATACATACATTCGTACGTACATACGTAGGTACGTACATACATACATACATACATACATACATACATACATACATACATACATACATTCGTACGTACATACGTAGGTACGTACATACATACATACATACATACATACATACATACATACATACATACATACATACATACATACATAAATACATACATACATACATGCATACATACATCGATATTTATGGAGGAGTAGAAGCATTTAAGTTTACATATGATTGTTCTGTTGACCACATATCTACTCTGAAGGGCGATCAGCAAATTAAAATCAATCCCAAGTGTGTCAATGTTATTGTTTGCTGATGGATATATGCACTTGTAAATTAAGTTATATAAGTATGAAGGTAAGCTCGTATGCAGGTAGGTCGTTGTTTTCGGTTGCTATTTTGGGAACCAGGGGCTCTCGTTCATTATTATCCGTTTTAAAGTTAACCTTTGTACTCTATGTTTTGATGCCAAGGGTGAAATTTATCGCAGTCTTTAAATTTTTATCCATTTGGTATGCTTTTTGACAAATGAAAGTACTCGCTGTAATAGAATGGTGTACGTCTCTGCTTCGACCGAAACGTTTCATTCCATCTATTGTTAGAAAATACATTAAAAGCCACTGAAACTCGACACAAGTTAGGAAGACGATAGTTTAGCTTTGAGGCGATATTTTATGTTAAATCTGTTTAGTCACCTATTATCAAGTGCATTTTTTCATGGTTGTAGGGGGAGGGAAATGTGTCCATAGTGATGTAGAATTCTTTAATGCATTTTGTTTAACTAAAAGGCATTGTTTATTGAATGCTGCACTGTATATAGGTAGAGATGTAATGCATTGTTTGCGATGATGATGACAAGTTGCAAGATCAAAATTGATTACAGTTTTATTTGTTCCAAAACTCCTGAAAGTTGTGTTAGATGATATGGAAATTTGAATATTTCATATACCTAATTAACTTACCAAACATTAACCTCTGCCTGTGTAGCTGCATGTCTGCATTGAAGTTCTTCACTGTATCTAAACTCTGCATAACATTTACAAATTGACAGGAAAGTATACTGCAATAATACATTTCACTGATGAGAACACCATGATAATCGTTATCGTCGCAGCAATATATACTATCCATCATGCCTTTTTTAAGCATATTATATATTTAGTTTTGAAGCTATGCAGTACATTCAAATAAATATAATAACGTGTTTAAAATACAAAAGTGTTACCGGCATAACAAGTGAAGCTGAAATATAAGACTATTCGGTTGTGTAAAAAAAAATCTACTTTGTATTACATTTTGTTTTTGTAGATTTTTATTTTGTAGATATTTTGGAATTTCGCGACAGAAATAAATACGTCACCGATATAACATTTTAGACAAAGGCCTTTTCCAGGAAAATGTAATGTTCTTAAATTTCATCTCCACTATGAGGTACATATTTAACCGTCTAAAAGTGGATATTTTCCCCGATAGAATTACTTCGTATTCAACCGTCATGGCAAATCCACAGATCTGTATATTGCACAGATTTAATGTTTTTAAATAAATCCGAATCACTCAGAACATAATCATTGGAGGATTCCTTTGTAAGTAGCATATTCCATATGTCGTGTATTGAGATTTGTATTTAATTTATACATTCCACAGGTGATGCACATGACACTGTAAAGTGGAGCTTTCAAGAAACGTATGTGTTAATTTTGTCTTGAAAATCGGAATGTATGTTGTATGATCATATTTGATATTGGTTTTCATTACGCGTACACTGTTAGCAATATTACCAAAACATTTCTTTAAGAAGAGTAGAATCCATTTCCTGATAATACCTATTTGACTATAATTTGCCAATCAGCACTGTGTCAAACTGTATCAGTAACTGACAGACGGAAATAATTGTATGCTTTGTGAAACATCGTTATTACTGTAAAAGATCCTTGATTTTTCCATCACTATATACTAACCATGTATCGAATCATTCAGCGATCACTCGATGAGAAATGAATAGTTCGGCCGAGTACGGGATTGTAAACTTATCATCCGTATTTGACATATTCTCAATTTTCATATTAACCAAAATGGTTTTCAGGCACCTAATATTTATCTCGAGTAATGAGATATACATTGTCCGTCAGATACTATACAATTGATAAGGTACTGCTGTAAACGGTCTTATTAGTTTCTTCTTGACTTTGACTACTTTGTGTAATGTTGATTGACTAAAGGCCCATACAGTATACGGATCTTGTCGGGATCGATGTCAATTTGTGTATTCAAAAATATTTTTATCAAAGCCATACAGTTTTCTCCGACCATCTCTGCTAGCCACATACAAATCAGATTTTCCCCTTGTGACCCCAAAAATTGGCGGCCGAGAAATTCTTGTTACCCAACCAATAAAGTCTCATTGTGGAATCATGCGCTTTTATGAACAACAGACTCAAAATATTTCTGGCGAACGACCTAAATTTATACGGGACTCACAGAGCCACCATACTGTAATCTGACCTAAACAAAATAGCAAAAGAAAGTGCCTGCTACCAGGTCAAATGACGTTGGATATCTGTTTAATATTGGTAAACTATGTCTGAGTGGTATTTGGAATTTAACTTATATTTGTTTGCATAGCATGCACGCTGTTTTATACAGTAAATTATAAATATATTTTTTCAATCGGTAACTATCAAACAAATCACGCTCGGTGAGCACTGTTGGTCTACCGTATATTATATAGGTTTTAGTATTTATTTTTATGACAAAATACAAAGATATCCATTATCTAAAACAATTTCTTTTTCATGGAATTCATTTGTTGCGTATTGTCTTAGAAAACAATTATTAAGTATTACTATAGAATTTATGTTTAAAGTAAAATAATTATATATATCTTTCTTACTTTAAACAGTGCTGTAGATAAAATGTTAACTTATTATAACAAATATGATATTTTCGTTAATCTTTGATGTACGCATTAATATTAGACACAAGATTTTTGTCAACTTTTCTCTCCTGACAATTATTTCGTAAAAGTGGTACGTTGCTTTCTTGCAGACATAGTTTACCTGGCGATTAACGTTTAAAATAATAATTGACGGTATTCAATCATAAACTCCTAAGATATAATTAGTAGCCTTATTTTACGTGTCAGATATATAGTGTTTTAATGATGCAACCGCTTTAACATCCTTGATGCAGAATGACTCAAGAAGCGGAGCTTAGAAGAACATACCATAACTTCCAATGGTTAGAAGTTAGAGTATAGCTAAGGTCCATACCCTTCACCAGGAATCCGCTATTTCTACAACAGTTATAGTTTTAACGCGCAAAGGTCAACAAGATCATGCACATTAGGAATGGATGAAGGATACAGAAATCAAAATTACCGAATGAATCACTTACGTTTCGTTACTTAAATCAATCAGTCTTATAATAATTTATTATAGAGGATATTTTGGGGGTATGGAAGATGAACTTAATAATCGAACACAGTGAAGAAAACACACGGATTTCTTTACTTTTTTTAAAAAAAATAACGTCATCAAAATAATTAAATTTGGATTCATTTCAGATCCTCCGAATGTGAGTTCGAAAGAACTAAAGAAAACGCTTAATACTACGCGAAATATTGTAATGCATCGGATGAA
This sequence comes from Megalonaias nervosa, assembly GCA_016617855.1. Taxonomy (NCBI): domain Eukaryota; kingdom Metazoa; phylum Mollusca; class Bivalvia; order Unionida; family Unionidae; genus Megalonaias; species Megalonaias nervosa. Next base: position 5,878 of record JAECUM010022314.1, on the reverse strand, counting down.
ACGAACAGGTTACAGTGCATTCAAGAATGGTAACTAACGTTGGTGTATTGTGTGATAATCCCTCATTCGGCTGATATGGAACCTTCTCCATCCTGCGTTTATCGCATTTATGTCCTTTTCTCCAGGACTGATAATACATTATGCTTAAATAAAGTGTTAAAAGTGCTACCAATTGTCTTTTCTTAAAAAGCACCCCTCCTCACCCCCCTAAATCAAGCTCGTAGACATTAATTAAGCATAGTATCATGATATTCTTTAGATGTTTAATAGATCGCTGAATTATTCACCACAACGAATAAGGCAGTCTTCACAAGAGAGATAACAAATAATATCTGCTTATGTCGCAAAACCCCATTTTAATTGTAGGGGAAGGTCACATTAAAAAGTTATATTGAAGAGGTAGTTAACTAGATTAAGAACAAAATTGCCTTTGTCTGTACTTATATGTATATTATCTATAAACAATCCATAATAAATAATGTTTCACAACGTGAACTTGAATTAACATCGACTCATTCATCAAGACAATGCAACATTACACCAGAGACGAAATTTTATATCCAGTAATACTATTAATTCTATCACATTTGTGGGTATATATTTGCCACAGCATAGCATTAATACCGGATACAGTACTTAAAGTACCGGAAATATTATTTAGAATGTCAAGTGGAATATTTGCTCCAGGATATTGTATCATGTTTTTAACATAATGCAGTATTAGCAAATACCAGAAATCTTAATAGTTGTACAATTAATATCTACCTAAGCATATAAATAACGAAATCAAAAACTGTTTGTCGGATCCATAAATTGTGACCAACGGCGTAAATGTCAAACACATATAACAGTATCACTTTGTAACTGTAGTTATATTTTCAAAGACAAAATATTGGTCATTAATATTACCAAAACACACCAGCAAATGCATTGATATGTCGAATAATAATTATGTTTTGGTTTTTGTGGCAGTGGTATAGAGTGTCTTAGAATGTTACCGATTCTTATGCATGTAGGGTATACATTCCGGTTTCGATGCGGAATTAGAGCTGGAAGTTGTTGAGGAGAGGTTTAGTTTCCTCGGAAGGGAATGGGAATTAGGGACAGAAGAATAAACAACAACAAATACAATAATTATAACAACAACAAATACTAGTAACTCTGCAAGGAATATTTATTCTACTAATAATTCTAGTACTATCACTTCTACCGCTATTACGACTACTGTGGACCACCACTACTACTAATACCAAACTGCTCCTGACCTACTAATATTGAAAAGTAAGATATAGAAGAAGAAGGAGGAAATAATGATGGTACAAAAACTTACTTACGCAAGTCTTCCTGCTTGAAATTCTTTATGAAGATTTCGGTATTCTTCTTACTGTTAGCAAATGTCAAGACGATTATTTACAGCTTGTTTCGATTGTTAGCTTTATATTCTGTGGAGTGTCTCTGATTGCTTGATCGTCCTTTGCATGACAATGAACCATGGAAACCGACCAAGACTTCCTTGTCAATATAGCGCTATAGATGAAATACATGTCAATTCTCGTAATTAACTGGTCATGTCTAACATTGAGACGGTTGGCTAAATAGCAAGGGTTTTGGCAAATTAATAATTATGACAATATAAATCCGAAGTGTATTTACCACGGTGAACACCACACTTGAAGAAATTTTTAACGCCTGATATGTAACCGTTCTGGGTACTATAAATGTACACCATAATACGATAATACATCATTTTCTCATAAAAAAGTAAATGTGTATTGTACTTGTTAATATTATTCGTGTATGTTAATATTCTTCCATTGTTGTGATGTGGTGTATTTGGATTTTGTATGCATGGTTGTCATATTCATTGTATATTATCATCTGTAAGTCTTAACTTTCAATTGTCGTTGGAGATTGAAATGTGTGAGAAAGCTTTATCCGCAACCAGGACTCTGTATTGAGTATATACAACAGACAATTACAGAAGGCCGTAAAAACTATATCTGTATTCATGTCTGCATAGTATTATTAAAGAACATATTTAAACTTATCTTGATAACGCCATAAGATTTGTGACATAAGAAATTTGTACTATAAGTGACATAAAATATGTTATACACAGAATATATTAAACATATGTTTTTGCTTCACATAGGCAAGACAAGCAAAGAACATCTTTACATATACCACAATTCGTAAAAAATAAACCCATTGCAGTGGCTTATATCGGACCGTTGACGTATATGAGATCACTACGAACTGGCTGAAATAAATCAGATCTTTGCATTAAGCGGTCTATGTGTGGCTCGCACGTTTCAGGAAGATCTGCGTTCTAACAGTCCTAATTTATTCAACTTCCCGATCTAACCCATGTGTCGATCCATAGAAATGAGTATATATGCATGTCTAATTTAAATATGTGTATTAATTTATTAATGTGTTTTATTATTAAATGTACATTTCGCGAATGGACAGCATGAATCATTGATAGTTTGATTGATAACTACTGTAGGTCGGTATGCACGCTTGGATATTTGAACTGAAGATGGGTACGTATTGCTTATCTGCTGTCTGGTATATAGGTTAATCGATGTAATGGAAAGAGGCGTCATGCAGAGTTATATTGTATGTATATAGGCAGGTAGATAGGTTGGTAGGTCGGTCTGTCGGTCGGTATGTATGTATGTATGTATGTATGTATGTATGTATGCATGCATACATGTGTGTATGTATGCATGTAGATAGGTAGGTAGGTAGGCAGGTAGGTATGTATATATGTAGGTAGGTAAGTAGGCTGGCAGGCAGGCAGGCAGGCAGGCCTATCAGTCGGTCGGTCGGTGTGTATGTATGTATGTATGTATGTATGTATGTATGTATGTATGTATGTATGTATGTATTCTATTCATTCCCCAGTATGAATTAGATTGGGTTGTTGAACATACTTTTGTTCTCGTAAACGTTGGGTGTTTCTTTTAGTGCCAACAATCCTCTTTGTTAGTCTTTTACCTGGTGACTAAACTTCCACTTAGCCGCACAGTAGTGTGCAATACTGTTAAATATAAGCACTGTTTGAACTCCGTTATTAGAATTCAGAGACTAATCACTGCAGCATTGAAAAAGTTGAATATTAGGCAACCTAATGTTTGTGATTGATCGAGGATGAGATGAGTATTTTGTCATTTTTACTATTAAAATTCAAAACTGTCTCATAAGTAATCAATACACCGGATTGTCATATCAACTATGTTCGATTCAATTAGCAAATATTTCAATGATTGGTAAATTCATAAGGTAATTTAACAGTTTATTCCACCAATGTAAAAATCATTCTCGAAAATCAGATAAATGTCCTTCTGGCTCTCTTAATTAAGGTATCTTTTTCTATATATATCTTCTAATTTCCATCTAGTCAAATGCCAAGCAAATTATCTTCTGCACATACAGCAAGAACCACATATCGTCCGCCTAGGATTACTTAGCAGATACTAATTATAAGTATAAACTTCTAGATATATGCGTTAGTTAAAATTACCTAAAAAGTCACTGAATAGCTGCTGAAGTCTGTTGTAGCGCTTTTTTATTATATCAAAATAGTACTTTCTAGTAGATAGTGTTGGACCGTATATATTAATCAGATTAAATCTATAATTTTTTCTTGATATATCTAGACTTATTTAATTACCAGTATTGTCTATATTGGCTTTATGTATGATCAATTGAAAATTATTATTTAATAAAATGGATACCCAACAACAAGAATTGATAGCACATTAATGGTCACGTGGTGATCGCATGTAATTTTCATATATCTGAAAAGAGTGGGTGTCATGAAGACGACAAATTGAAATTTACGTTTCATTTAAATAGTTTGAAACATCTCTTTTCACAGATTTATGACTTATAAATTAATGCGTCATATTAACGATCTTTAATTTCTCATTCCTGTAGCAACAGAGACCAAGTGTGCTGAATGAAATCTATGGGTAAGGTCACTAAAGTACAGCGCAAATGTGATTTCGTTTTGCTGATTTTGTGTGTACATAAGGTAAATATTCAATACGTCCATGGTAAGTGAAGTGTACAAACTTCAGGTGAAGAGAGCTGAAATGCGAAAATATGGAGAAGAATAAAAGAACATGCAGCAATTGATAGTTAATTAAAGGAGGGTAGAAAGAAAAGACAATTTATAAGTGAATCATTTTGGTTGTATGTATTTTGCAATCCTACTAATTAAATTAACAATAATAAAGCCCGAGGAGGCTTAATTGATGAACTATGAAGCTATTATTTGATTTGTTTTGGATTACAAAATAAAAGGAAGCAAACAGCGCCCGTCGTGTGCGATAAATCGTTCTTCCGTTCCGTTTTTTAATTTATATTGTTGTACTTCGTGTTCAGTAAACTACATACTGAACTTAGTTGAGATTGATAACAAAAATCTGTGAATTATCGTAAGGCCTAATTGTTCAAGCCACTAACATAAGCGTTCCTTTTTAAAATTAGATTTCCGTTTATCCCTTATCAAAATTAGTTTGTTTCAAATTCATTTATCTCGCGTCTTTATCAGCAATTCAAACTCATAAACACAAACCTACCCAGCACATTACAATATCACGGTCGGTATAGCAATACGTCTGGTAGTTTTACACTCACTGATAAAGATATAAAGATACATTAAGTGGGAAGGAGAGAGAATGGATTATGGAAATAATAATACATGTTGTAAGCGCCTTCCTAGTATTCTTGCCCTTCTTGTTCTTGTTTTTTGTTCATCTTCTCTCCCCAATCCTCTTTAAAAAAGCGTTTGGGGCAGATTTTATTTACTAAAACCGGCGAGATAACATGATTGTCACTTATTATGTTTGCTCTTTCGCACATTCATACAATAACTTAACAAATCAGAATTATTGAACTATCAGTCTTTAGACTGTATGCTTTGTTCGCGATGTTTTAGATAGAGGAGTAATTGGGCGCTTGTTTAAACGCAACTTATCTTCAGATTGCTTTCGTAAACAAGAGACAATGTTACATTTTATATTGGTTAAAAACAGAGGCAATTAGGATACAAAATGTCAGTTTTCGCGAATCCGTTATTTACAATAATTGCAAGGAGAATTGTCTAATCTTGACAAAACGGTAACATGTTACAGTAATAATGCTTGGTTTGAAAATAAATCTAACACTAGGAAAAGTTGCAAACTTATCTCAAAAGATCTCAAAACCCCTGACTCTAGAGAGAAAACATTATACATGTTGTCAATAAAACTGAAACACAGCTCGAAAGTATGGTCATTTGGATGATTATAGACGTGAATGGACTTACGGACCGATGGATGGATGGATGGGCAATACATTTTTTATGTAACAATTTTGGTAGATCCTTCTTTCATGAACATCTGCTTATCACCCGTAATACTAAATAATTTCTTTTCATTTTGTATGTTATGTATGTCTGTTTTACTCTCCGATAATTGTCGTCTTCTCTTAGCTCTTATACTAGCCTTGTAACATTTTCTTTATAATCTTAAGTATAATTTTAGTAGTAGTAGTAGTAGCAGTAGTTGATATGGTATTATCTATTGTAATAAACTAGCATCAACAGTAACAGTGGTAGTTTTGCTCCAGTTTCTTCCTTTCTTCTATTCTTGTTTCAGTCCATTGCGAGTTTTCCTAGGTCTGCGCTATATGTCGCTCTTGTGGGTTATTTTCCCCAGGAAGCAATTACACAATATTTGTCCATTTCAGGCATAGCAAAATCTTCGCATTTGGTTTTAAAACTTGTATCTGTGGATAAATATGTAAATAGTGTTGTGAAGATGGATCATATCTGGGACACTTGTAGAGTTAAAGCTTATTTTTGTGTTCCTTATATATATATATA